>VBVQ01002298.1:0-25999 GCA_011636635.1 Tetramorium simillimum | reverse complement strand
TATATATATATATATATATATATATATGCAAAGAACTTTTAAATAAAATTCATTTTATAGTTATTTTCATCTGGTTTACAGATGAAAAATGAGACAATATAGCCTTGTACATTAATCTACAGGTTTTACAACAGAATGTACGTGGAATGGGTATGCCGCCTCGTGCTGGTATCCAACCGTCGCAACAGCGTTATCCACCTCCGATACAGCGACCCGTAGTACCATTTGCACCGGGTCCAAACCCAAATAATCCTACGCAACAGCAGCCTGCTTGTATGCCAACACAGCAGCAGCAGCAAGCACAAATTAACCGTCACAGACCGAATTTGCATCAACAACAACAACAACGTAATATGAAGATGCAACAACAATATTATTCACCGCAAGGTTTGTAAAATAAATACACAAGCATCTTATCTGTTTTATTTATTTTATATATATTTAAAGTGGTACTTTAAATATTATCAATAATTATATGTAATTTATATGTAAAACTGTATAACACACTATATAACCTGTGAATTTCTTGCTCTAGGAAACGTTAAAATGGATTCCAGTGACAAATCTGATAACCACAATGACAAGATGAATGATGGTCCTTCTGGAACACAGCCTGGGAGTAACAAGTCCAATGTGAACCAACAAGATAGTGATAACAATAAGGAAGAAGTGAATCAACAAAACGAGTGAACGTGAATATTCGTGAGGGTGAACATATTTGCTCTTCCATTTTGTGGAAAATACCTTTCTTTGATTAAACCTTTGATATAATCTCGTCGAAAAATAAGGGCAAAGACTTACGTGCTTTTCTGTTTCTCGAAGAAGAAAAGCACGCCAGTGTCACAATGGAATTCGTTTATCTACGAAATCACGTGCTTATATAATCGACTAGCAGTTAAATAGATTAATTAAAAATCTGAGTTTTGTGCTGTATTGAAAGAAAGAACTTGTAGAAAGGTAACATTCTGTACGCACCTTTCCCGTTCTTTAGTTCTAACAGCATAAACTTATCGTCTTTATGCAGTCGAAAAAGACGTTTATTAAGCATTTCCATTATTAAGTAATCTCGAGTATACATGAACATATTTAAGAATGGCGACAAGTTAATCAGCGCTGATTGATACTGCTGCAAAAAGCTTGAAAAAGTGACACATTTAAATTGTCGTGTAACGTTTGAATACTTGACTCAAGAAAAAATAATGTGCCGTCGTCGAGTGGAATGTTAATTAATTGATTACAAATGCGAGTCGCATACAAAAATGTTCTGTATCGTTAAGGAAATCACGTTCGTGAGGTTGTATCTGTGGGAAGTGAGATAAAAATCTACACGAACTCTACATATAGATATATATATGCATTCATATATATGTATATCTCTCTAAACCCAGATCAGGATCAGCCTGCGGTAAACGATACTACATGTCCTAGGACGCACGATGCACATTTTCTTCATCACGTCATAAAGAGAGGGAGAAGAAGAGAGAGCTCGAGTAACCAAGAAAAGTTACAATTATTGCAATTTCGTATGTAGCACGTTCGCGAAAGGACTGAAATAAGCGGCGGTATAAAGTCCTCCGTTTATCCGAACAATAAGAAATGGAATCACTTACCGATTAGAACGATATCCACGAGTCTGATCTAAGCATGACTATGTCGCCCGTATATATTGCGACGAGGAAAAGCTCCATGTATATTGGTCGTTTCGCCGATGACGCAAAATCATGGTGATGTATGCGCGATGGAAATAGGAAACTATTGTTTATAAATATCGCGCAGATCATCATGATTTGGCTTTATTTGCGAGTTTCAATCATTAGGTATATAAGATTGGCGCGAGACACTACCGTGTCTCTTGATATTGCTTGTGAAGCGTGAAAAACCATGAATTATATCGAGTCTTTTCACGTTTAGAAAGATTATGTTGGATCAACCGAACTGCAATCTAAACTACTACTATCGCAACGTACGAAAAGGATTGTATATTCTCTGCTTTCGTTGCAGTTAAAGCTTTGTTATAAAGATAAAGCCCATGAAAATAAATAGTAGTATTCACAGGAGTCCACCGTTGCCAGATTTATTCAGATAAATGTGGCCATGCCCATTATGCCTTGATCTTACGAAAGAGGTCTAGGCACTGTTGAGATAAGAGATGTTAACTTTCAACAAAAAAAAACACGATATACTGCCAGTCGTACCGACGACCACTTTGAACTCTGAGAATTTTTCATGTCGTATTCGTGATGTCTGTGTGAATAGTGAAGAAACATGTATTAGAGGAAGAGACACTCTTAACACGTAGGCTTGTTAAACAAATTTAACACTTCAATGAATTTAGAGAATATCGATTAGAAAGAGGATAAAGATTGCGATTGCTCCCTTTCACCCCCTGGATATCTTTTCTCGGAAGCATTGAGAACTTGAGGAAAGCTATTAAGAGACGAGTATAATATAAATCGACACGGCGATGTCACGAATTGCTTGAATTAGACATGAGGCTACAATTCCTTTCGTGTTACAAAGAATTGAATCCTTGGTCAAGTAGCGCGGGCAATGTATACAATATTTAAAAAGAGAAAGAAGGAAAAGATACTGTTGAAGTCTCAAAGAACCTGTAGTAAATGCTTCTCTCTTATGTTACTGCTTAATTCTGCAGTACTCGTATGGCATGCTATCGCAATGTATCCTTGCTTACTGATTTTATCGCCAATGTAATTGATGCGTTTTTATGTAAATACATTGACATTTTGCCGGTACAAACTTTTAATGTATTTATATTCTTAAAACCACCAATTGCATTAATGTTACAAGTGATAATAAAATGATTGGCTGTACTGAAACGCAGTATATGAGTACTGAAGAATCGAGTTCTATCGTAAGCATCATTACCACAATGGCTATTACCACTTCGATCATTAGCATCATCAACAGCAGGATCATTATTGTCAGCAGCATTGTAACAGTAGTGTAGGAGTAGAAGTAGCAGTGGTAATAGTTGGTGTTTGCAGTAAGCGCGATTATAATAATGATAGCATTAATAATATAGCTCTAATAATAAAAATAATTGCAATAATAGTAACAATAGTAGTAACAACAGCAGCAGCAGTAATAGTACTGTGATAACGATATATTGTTTCGTTTTTTTATTCTTTTTAATTTAATAGAATTTTTATGATTTTGATTATATTTTATTCTTTTATCAACATTCTCTCGCTTGTCTAATACATCATTACATATAATCTGAAGAACTGATTTTATTATTATTGTAACTATTACCATTGCTATTGCAACTTGCCGCTATTATCGCCGTTAAATCATGTCTTAATTTACATTACTATTTACACTATTATTGTCATCTTATGTTGTACTATTATTACTGTTATACTACTATTGCCGTTACTACTAATTAATATATTTGTTATTATTATAGCTATCGTTATCATTTATCACTATTACTATTGCTCTTGTTAGTACTCTCGCTATTATTATTATTATTACGATTATTACGATTACGATGATTATTATATTGTATATTATTACCATCACCTGCTACTACTACTGCTGCTGCTACAATTACTACTATTACTGTTAGTACAACTGCTATTATTATTATTATTTTATATATTATTTTTAATTATTATTGCACGTGTACACTCGGTGGATAATGAAGGTGAGGAATAATCTAAAAAAAAGAGTAAGTAAATGGAAAAAGTACGTTCAATTGTATGGGTATGTTTCATAGGATATTCTCGATTTTATTAAAAATATTAAAATTTGTTTAACGACATCTATTCTAGCTTAAATGCGAAGTGGATTTTGTTTATATCACAACATATAGATTCGAGCTGGTCTGTCGTATTACAACGTTTAGTCGTCTTGTAACGCTGCTAAAATACTTTTAATAATTTTTACTATATATAGGACCATATTTTAATGTATTAGGATGCGAGATATTATTTATTTAGATAGTATCGTCTTTGTCGGATTCATCGTATATTTGTTTCGCCTTTTAGCGGATGGAAAAGTCCAGTGGTCTTCATGATTGTTACTATTGATGGCAATATGTGAATTGTTAATATTTTATTGTAAAGATGAAGTTTTCTACGTTTTCTGATATTTAACGTTTTTAAGTATTAACGCATTGAGAGTAATACGACAGACCCGTTTACCCATCGCAGGGCGCCTGTAATTATTATCTGTAGTTAGAAATATGACAAGCATTACTTATACACCTACGTGCTAAAACGTGAAAATAAAATAGTAAACGGCAATTTGCTACTATTAATTTATACAGTTAATTGATACAACCCAGATGACTGTATAGGCGAGGAAATTAATGAAAAAAAAAACATTTAATAATAAAAGGAATTGCAAAAGAGATAACGATGACTGAGGTAATATTTCTGTTATAAAGAAGTGGCAAATAATTCTCGTAGAATCGAAAAACCGAATCAATCTGACTGAATTTAACAAATAATCTGATTTTGAATTATATGTTTCATCTTTGGTAATTAACAGACTTATTTAATTTTTTACATGTTAATATTATTAGAAATCACACACATATAAACACGGAAAATAGTCGGTGTATCTCGAGTAGATCCTTCTTTTAAATTATAAAAGGATGATTCAAGTTAAACGATTAATTGAGTTGAGAAAAGTGCACATTTTTCAGATTAATCTCATAATTAAACGAGTAATTGGTAATTTAGAATGCGAACGCTTTACTCGCGCGTCTATCAATGGCGATTTGACTTAAAATTAAACATATGTCAGCATACTTTGCTATCCTTGTTTTTTCTTTGTCACCATGGCTCTTTTTTCTCATCGCAATTTTAAAGTACTTTGCCGACAGCAGCTTAACGTACTTTCATAACGAATATTTCGCTTAAAAGAACACTCGATCGATTTTGTGTGCATGCAGCATGTTTTTTTAGCAGAAGCCGTTGCAGAACCGTAAAATTGCGGATGAAGACGCATCACCTCGGAAACCAAGGGAAGAAAGTAGGAGCTCCAGAAAAATTTTAATTAATCATTGATCTGTCACTAATACAAATATTAGGATATTAAAAAAATATAATATATAGAAATATATTATAGTTATAAATGCATACTAAATATAAATCTTAAATATTAAATATAATATACATATTTAAAAATATATGTATATAATATTTGAATTAAATCTTGTACATTTTTTGTTTGAGTGGAAATTATGCTTTCGCCAAATGAAAATTTTAATTTACAAGCGTAGAGGAAGCACAAGTTAATTTAGTTCTTTTTTAATTTATAGAAAAATCTTGATTTTTTTTTCATATAAATCATTAAAATGCATACATATATTAAAAATGAAAGAATAAAGTGCCTTTCGCATTTTAATGTTAAAGCATTGTGAAAACGTCCGTTTAGTCCATTCAGAAAGAAACCAAGTGCCAATGTTTTAAATGAAACCTATTGATATCTATAAGCACAAAACGTGCACATTAAAGTACATAGGATATTTCCGGCGGATAACATACATACGATCTTCGATCGTGACATTTCTACAAAGCGTAATTACATTACGCAATAGTACATTTTAAAAATATAATTAAAAATTGAAATAATTTAATGCCATAAAATATAAATGAAATCAAGTATGTAAAGTTGAGAAATAAGTTATAATTAATTATGTTTTCACATAAATGTCTATAATATCAATATTGTATATAATTAAAAACAAATACATATATGTATATTCACAAAACGAAGTCTTTCCACAAAAATAAAGTCGGTATTTTATATAAAAGAATGGTTTTATAGAAATGATAAAGAAATAATTGCTAAAAATTATTGTACATTGTATCTAATTGCATCGAAATATAATTAGACGATCAATACTTTAAATCACTCATGATGCAGCAAAAAATTGTCAAAGATATCGGAAGACTTAAATTTCGATAAGAGATACAGCGAGGAGTTCGAATACGCTCGAGTTTCAATAATTATCAGAAAACTAGCTAAAATTATTAGGAAAGAATGTCAGACAAGAGGAAGATGTCAGCTGGTTAGGACTGGTAAGCGCATTTTGTCAGAAATTCGAAAAATCGCGCCAATATCAGGGAAGCACGTTAGCGAGGAGGTTAAGGCATTCGCATAGATATAGGTATACACTTATTATACACTTATTATCCTCTCACTGCTATCCATCTCCTTGGCAACGGCGCGGTAGCCCAACCCTCGACCAATCAGAGAGCCGGCAATCGCAGCGGGCCCCCACCCGCTGGCCAATGACTGCGCCAATATGGGGAGACAATATGGTGGCGAAAACACCCGCGCTTGGAAAATCTTCGTTAACCTACTCGCCTAACATGCGCCCCTGCTACTTCTACTGATTTAAACGAAGTCTTCGACGTTGAGAAACCCATTCTTTAGCCTAATCTCATCGATATACAATACCTAACCTCTTATAACCTCTCTCGTGCATCCTCATGAATGCGTTATCAAATTATATCCGTTGTTTAACAAATAATTTGACACTCAAATAAAGCGTAATTTATTTAATCAATATTATATTCATTATTTAGTTACATTCAAATTACAAATAATTCACGTGTATGTACTTAAAACGAGACAAATATTCATATTAAAATACAGAAAGTAGAATGAGATATCCCGAAATGATTTTCTCGAAATAGGTGTATCTTACTATGCTAAATTAATTAATTTCATGCTAAATAATATAATTAACTAACAGGTGTTACTATTAGCTTATCAAACATGCATTGTATTAATTAATTCAATATCAAATATTGTTGGATATCGCACATTTTGTGCGAACGAAACACCATTTCCCTTATTGATCACTACTATCTTAAAACTTTCGCTACTATCGCCTACATCCAGAGTTTTATTTCTCTTGTTGACTAACGTGTTGATTACGTAGCAGAATCTACAGCTTTATATCATTTACTTCTTTTTGAGAGAGCATGTCTTACACGTAACAATGATAATATAAAGGTATTTGTGATACAATCGACGTTATATTTAGGCTCTCTTTCTGATTAATTAACATTAAGCAAGATCAATCTATGCATAACTTCTTATAATTTATACTTCTTATCAAAAGTATGTGTGCCACGCAGCATTCTAAACATACATGATAAGCGCAAATATAAATATCTTTACAAAATTGTCATTGATTGATACATTTATTAATTTAATCTATTATTCCATTCTCAAACACCTACGTTGATTGCATTAATCAGCTAGGTATTTAATAGTGGAATATGCATGTTTTATTAAAAAACATTAATTATCAGATTTCTATTAATTATTTTTTCCTCTTCATGTAATTACTAACAAAAATATTAAATTTAAATTACAAAAATAAAATATTATGATAACGTTCAATGTATAATACGATTATTTGTTAATAGCATTTAACATCGGAGCATTCGAAGCGATTCGGAGCAAGTGCTCGACCAATCGCAGTAACCTCCACGATCTAACCTAACCTAACGCGAATGTGAGTGACACCCTGTGACACCTTGGCGCACACGTAAACGTAAATGTTGCTGTTATCGGAATCCGATCGGGATCGGCCAAGTGGCGATCACGATGCCGGCGTCAGTCGCTGAATCACGCGGAACCTAGAGACCAAATGGGACACGCGCCCGCCGGCCTCGCGTCCTCGACGTTCCCGTGCGATCCCCTGTCACGTCCGACGTGAATCGATAGCCGTCGCGACAACGTGAGTGCGGGCCGACTAATGGGGAACGAAAAGAGTGCTCTGCGTGGCCTCGAGATCGAAGACAAGGCGGTCGAGATCACGGACTACTGGATGCACTACGATGCGAGTATCAACGACGCGAGTCTCCAGCGACTGTCCATCTTCATCAGCGAGCCGTCCCTTCACTTCACAGCGACGTTCGGAAGACCGTCGCCGTTGGAACGAGCGGCGAAGGTTGACGTCTATCCGTTTCCTCGCTTTTAAACACTCCACCAAGACAGACACGCAAAAGCTATTATGCTCTGTCTACACCAGAGAATCATCCTACTTGTGGCTCATCAGAATACATAGTAGGAGCTTTCCAGCAAGAGACACAAATTGATACAGGGGTCATTCTGTCATTGTCTCTCACTGAATATTTTATAAAGACAGAATGACTCCTGTGGTGATTTGTGTCCGTTGCTGGAAAGCTCCTTGTGTAGACGGGTAAAAATCATGTCTAAGTTTAGTAGTAAAAAAGAGTAATTGGATAAGCCACAAGTAGGATTATCCTCTGGGGTAGACAGGGCATTATTGAATATTTCTCTATTTATCTCGACACCTATGAGAAATAAGAATACTTTGAACACCAACTTCTAATTTTTTTATACATAGATTAGTCTTTTGCATACAATAATATATTATGCATTATACGACATACATATTTGTCGTGAAAGTAAAATCGTAAGAAATAAGCAGTGGATATGATGTATGTTTCAGAATTTTATGTTACACCGGCATCCCTGTATCCTGAAGTACATCTCATCGTGGAGCAAAGGTGGCAAGTTCTTTCTCGCAACAGAGGAGGCCAGGCCGCTGATCCAAGTGATTGAGAAGCAAAATGTATTGCAAATATGCATCGGTTTGCACAGTATCCTCCGAGCCTTGATATTCCTTCACGAGACCGCACTGGCGTCGCATAACAACGTGTGCAGCAGTTCGATCTACGTCACCGCGGAGGGATATTGGAAATTGGGCGGACTGGAATGCCTGTGCAAGCTCGCGGATGCGACGCCAACGTATTATCAACGAATAAAGAGTTACCGGTACGAGAAGGCGATATCGCCGAATGAAGATGTAGCTGATTTAGTTAAAACTGCTAATCTCACTGCAATTGATTCGTACGCGTTTGGAGTACTAGCAGAAGATATTCTGAAGAATTTACAAGATACAGGTACCCAAAAATCCAAAGTTATACTGTGAATAATGAGGCACATGTTCGTAAGAGAATACATTAATTTCAATTTCTTATTAACTTATTTCTTAAACTTAATTTCAGATGAAGCACCAAATTTGTTGGAATTTAGGGAGTTCTGTAAAAAGAATCTGCAGAATCCAGATGCATGTCTGAGAAGTAGATTATTGAATGTTTTACAGCATTCATTTTTCACTCACGAGTTTATAAGAATACATGCATTTCTGGAAGAATTGCCGCTCAAAACTGACGTTGAAAGGGAAGAGTTTTTCACGTAAGTAACTTGGAGAAAATAGTTCTGTGTTATGTAATATATATACACAAAAGAAATTCTATCTGTATATGAAAAATTTATATCTTTTAGGAAATTAAGGCAGCAATTGCAGATGTATCCCGAGGCTGTTGTCGCGGAACAGTTAGGCAGAGTGCTTCTTTCCAGGATAGTTTTGTTGGATAGCACTGCCCAAGTAAAACTTTTACCTTTTATCTTTAAACCCAAAGGTTAGAATATATCTTTTGCGTTTATCAAAATTTTTTTATCATAATCATATCAGCCATTGAATACATATCGATACCTTCATTTTACGTAACAAGTGGCCTAATGAAATATCTAATGTTTCTTGCAGATGAGAAAAACGATTTGGGAACTAGTCTATTTACAGTTCCTACTTTTAAGAGTATTCTAGTACCAAGACTTCTGCAAATGTTCTGCATCCGAGATGTTTCTATTCGTCTTCTGCTGCTGTCCCATTTCAATTCGTTTGTTCGCGTATTCGAGGCAGATGAATTGAAAAATCATATTCTCCCTGAATTACTCGTTGGGATCAAGGACACCAACGATGATCTCGTCGCTGCCACGTTAAGGGCGCTGGCTGATATAGTACCGATCTTGGGCGCGGCAACGGTTATCGGTGGCAACAGGGGGAAATTATTTACGGACGGCCGGCCGAATAAGAAAATGATCCGGAACAAAGACCTCAATGATATTAGGAAAGCTTTAACGTTCACTCGAGAGATACCAGTCTTCGTGAATATAGACGAGAGCAACGTGCATTTAGCGGAGAGACCCTCACCAGACGGTGGTGAGGATAAGAAGGAGAAGGAATTTTCGTTCGCCGAGGAGGATTGTACCTGGTCGGATTGGGAAACGCAAGAGCCCGTTGGAAACGGCCATTGTCACGCAGAAGAGGCTTCCGCGGACAACGAGCAAGTAACGGCGCAAGATCCCTGCGACGCGGGCTCGCCCTCACCTTCACCCTCGCCCTCGCCCTTGCCCGAATTACCGCCGTGCGCTGAGAAACCGAAATACACGAAAAAACTGGTGCTTTCCGACATTACCGAGCTTGACATAAAGAATTCGAAGGTGATAAAATCCCCGAAGGAAGAGATTGACTTCTTCACAGATATGGAGCCTGTGATACGGAAGACGCAGATCTTACACGTGCCGGAAGTGCAGTCGCCGAAAAGCATGTTCGACGTGAAGGCGTCAGGCGCCGCTCTGGAGGAGCACGACGTTAACGGCTGGGGCGAGGATTTGAGTGACCTGAGCATAGACGATACGTACGAACTGGCGGAACAGTGAACGTGCACAAAGAAGCGAACGAACTCATACGACAAACGATACTCACCCGATTGTATCCATTTCTATTAACGTCCAACCGGTACATGTGATTACCAACACCATGTATACTATCAAAATAAGTATTTTTAATAAATGTAAAATATACGTTAGGCCAGTACGAAAATTATACCGTATTTATCTTTTGCGTAAGAGTTTCATCGGCCAAATCGTGAAGAGATATTATCTATGATACATTTATCCGAACAGACGTTTTGCTAGATATGGAAATAATCGTCGCAATCGTGGATCCCTTCGTCTAACTGGCAGGTATAACGTTTCCGTGTATGTTTAAGGGCTTTCAAAAGGGAGGGGGGAGTAATATATAGCTATAAATATAGTGAGGTCATAGGGAAATATAGAGATTTTATATGTCAAGAATGCCATGTGTTTGCAATCGAGGCAGGCTCTCGCAGGCTCCAAACTTGCCGCCGGCCAGAGCGATTTCAATCTCGTGACCGGGTGGAATCGCGCGATGCGGGAGGACGATGCGGACCGGGTGCTGGACGCGGAGCAGTGGCGGCTGGAGGCCCAGGCGGTAATCAACGACGTGAAGAAGCACGTGCAGGACCTGAGAGTGTCCGAGCGGCTGATCAGCACGAACCAGGTCATCTATCTGAACCTCATCACGCTGGAGGGCCTGCGGTTCTGCGTGGAGCTGTCGGCCGCCGGCTTCGCCATCGTCGGCAATCGGCACGACGACACGTCGAATGCGGGCAACGAGCGCTTCGAGACGCCGTACGGTCTGCTGGACTTTGTCAGTCCGCAGTACAGAAACTCCTTCGGGAACGAGCTACTGGATAAGCTGAAGGACCTGAGCGATAAACAATGAATCTCCCGTGCGAGATGATGGAGAGGAAACTGTGTTCCTGTTGTGGTTTAGGTTAAGAGTTAGGTTAAGTGCGGTTAGTTAAATGGCTCATAAGTTATCATAGTCAATATTGTGCAATTTGAAACGGTTTATTTGTAACTTACGGATTATTTTGATAATTATTCAACGCGAAAATAAAAGTCGAGCCCAAACAACATCCTTAGGCGCTCGATATATTGAGAACGCATTTAAGCTCACATTCATTGTTGTGTTTATAATCAAGATTTATCGTATGCTTGATGAATAATTTGAAAAATAAATTAAATCAAACTTATAAGCATATTCTGTAACTCTTAAGGACAGCTTTATATTGTTACAGTACTGTTACACAGATATACATAGTAAAAAGGCTGTGCAATGACACTGTAATGATACAAAACTGTCCTTAAGAGTTACAGAGTTACGTCTATTAATCTAAAAGAAGACTTTTATGTCCATTTCTATCAATGCAGATTTAATCTCGATTTAACTTATTTTTTTGTCTTTTCAATTCCTAAGAATAATTAAATATCGGTAGAATAGACATAAAAGTCTCTTTCTTTTAGACTAAGTTCGATTTCGCAAAATTATTAAATATACAAATTATTACACATTAGTAGAAATAGATATTATGTTTTATTAAAAGGAAAAACATTACAAAAGAGGCAAGTTTTTTTTTTCATAAAAGAACCAATCGTCTATCTTCGTCTTTTCTAATCATAGTTTGGATATCTTGTTTGTAAAAACAGTTACATCACTGTCTTATATATTCCATTTTCGTTTAAATTATAATCTCGTAAAAGACTTCGTAATGCGAAAAAAACAAAGGAAATGTGAGACTGGAGTTTTTAAAAATACAATGCCAATTCAGATTGACTAAAAACTTTGATTTGCGTCGCCTTTATCCAAGTATCCATACTTTTAAAATAATTCCTGGAATTTTTTAATCGCAACTGATGATATTTCTTTATCGATGTTTTCCAATACTACATTCTTTTTTTTTAAGTATTATTAAGCTTTGAATCATTACGAAACGTAATCGTAGATTATTAAGTTTTCGTTTCGCTTATGTTTAGTCTTAATTTATCTTATCTTCTAAAATCTAAACGTTGTTTCTCGTAAACACATTTCCTGCATCTTCGCACTTTTATTTCGCATTCGTGAGAATCTAGAGAAGTGTTGCAAACACCTTCGGCAGCTGAATTTAAAATAGATCTTTAAAATTTTGCCACGAAGTTCCGCCGCGAACTTGGTTTATTATTCCAGGAAAGTGCAAACACAGTCTTTATCGTCTTCCGTGAAGCGATTTTCCAGTGCTTTCGACCTAATCAGTGACTTCACCGACAACGCGATGACGCATACGTCTTATCACGTTCTGCGTTGTTCTAGCGCACAATTGTGCGACGCGACGGCTTTATTAATACGCCCGTGGACGACGTGTAAACGAGAAGCACGTAATCTTATCACGACCTAAGCCCGTACGATTGTATATTTGACGCAATGCAGTCGGCTGACGTGTCCGAAAAATAATCAGCTGTAAGAAACTAAATGCCAAAATTTTGCATTCGAACGATTTCGCCTGCATGCCAAATAGGTTCTCGTTTTGCATTTATAAAACAATTCTGTAATTCAAATTTCACCTTCGAATAATAATTCTTGACAACTTTGAATAGTTTAATTTTTTCAAGAATACTCGAAGCTTCTTTCGATATCGTGCTGATATCTGAATTGGCAATATTGAATCTCAGATCAGATGCCAGTCATACTAAGAAGAAGAAGAAGCTGATATCTAAATGCGAATTTAATCTGTGCGAAGATTTGTCTAGGCGAGTATTTTCTGAACAGCTTTCAAAGAACAGAATAATTTCAGTTCTTAGAATTCTATGTAAATCCAACTCGTTATCTCACGATTATTTTTTGTTTATTATTATTAACTGATGATGCATTTAAGGATTAATTGATGCCTTGATCCCACTCCGGATCGTGAGACTGACCGTCGTTTGAAAGTCTGTCCTTCGTAGCTATATTACACCTGGAATGCACCTGAAATGACTCTAATTAGACATCGGAGAGAAAAAGAAGTAAGAGAAAAACTGTACTATGAGAAGGAGAAAAGAAAATTTCCTTCCATAACATTATTTAAAAAATAATGATAATTACGGTTCAATAAATTCAAAACAAAAGAGATAAAAGATAAAAAGGGCTATTATAAATAGCATAATTTTCTTTCCAGTCAACACAGTATACTATAATAATAATTACAATATCATTACAATATTCTGTTGATTGTAATAACATATTCTCCTTCTAACTTTCATAATTCTCTTCAATAAATATCTAAAAAAGAAAACTAGTAATGCATATTAGTTTTCTATACGTTTTCCAGACGCATTTAATGTCTCATATGTAAAGCATGTATGAATCATCTCGTGCGTTACCTGGGAAAGAATGCATAATGCTCTTGTCAATGCCAACGAATGCATTAAAAAAAAACTTATCAAAGACGAAAGCCAATTGCCGCAGAACGCTGCTTAAAAAAATTACGTCATCTCGGAAGGAAAAAAAACTTCCGTTACTCGAGGGAAGCGAACCACGAGGCAGCGGGGCACCCGGTGCCGCTCCTACGACCGTGCCGTGCCGCGTCTCGGCTGCGCGCGGACAGTTCCGTCCGCGAGTCGACAGTTACGTCGCGGCCGGAGCAGAGACACTCTCTCGCCGAGGTACGCGGTTCTTCTCGCGATGGGAAATCGGCCGGCGTGCGACGACACGCCCGCGGGCACGTAGAGGCCGCGATAACGCCAGTCCGCAGTGCAGCGCGCGGTGCAGCTGCACCCACCGCACGCGACCCCCCTCCCCTCTCCGCCCCCGGACGGACAG
The DNA here is from genome assembly GCA_011636635.1 of Tetramorium simillimum. Taxonomy (NCBI): domain Eukaryota; kingdom Metazoa; phylum Arthropoda; class Insecta; order Hymenoptera; family Formicidae; genus Tetramorium; species Tetramorium simillimum. Next base: position 11,712 of record VBVQ01002298.1, on the reverse strand, counting down.
ACGGACGGGATCGCGCTGACGCGCCGCGGATCGCGCATTCGTGCGTCCGACGTCGCGTAGGACACCGCGCGTGAACGAGGTGAGAGCGACGACGGCCGACGGCGATGTCGACACGATTTCGCGAGTGAGAGCGAGCGGGCAAGAAAGAGAGAAAGCGCCCTCGAGAGCAGGCGTCTCGAGAAAGTGCGGACGGACGCCCGAGGCGCGCGCGCGCGCGCCTCGTCGCTTCCTCGCGCCGTCGTCCGCGAAGGTGGCGGTTCTCCGCTCGCTCGCCTCGAACCTCGAGCGCGGCCGTGACGTCGCGGACGGGTGATACGCGGCGCACTTCACGCGCCCGTCCGACTTTCTCTGTTTACCGCGGGAGACCGGGCCGAGGAGGAACGTGGTGCGTGTTTACTCCCCGCGGGCGGGATCCGTCGTCCGCCCGCCGACGACGACGTCGCCGTCGCTCCCCCGTGTCTCGCCGGTCGAGAGCTCTCTCGGCGACGAGCGGGGCCGTGCGAGCCTGCCGAGATTTCATTCCGCTCCGTCGACGGCGGCGGCGGCCAGAGTTATGACACGAGCGGCCCTGCGCGGCGACGCGGATGAGGAGCGGTTAATCGAGGACTAATTAGCGCGTGCCACTATCGACGTCCGTTCCTTTCCGCGCTCTACAACGCTCGGGCGAATGAGAATCACGACATTGGACCGTTCGCCCAGCATCGACGAGCGACTTTCATGATTTTCCCCGGCGCCGCGTTCTCCATAAGTACACACAGAAAAATATATACTAGCTACGAGTAGATATACTTGCTCTAACAATTTGGTAAGTTTAAATACCCGCAAATCTATCGTAAGGTCATCGTAAACATCAAATTTATTTAAAACATATTCTGGACTTGTGACAAGTACATCTTAATTAAACTATTATTGAGAAAATATTCTTTGCTGAAGAAAAGTATTACTTGAAATAATTGGTTTTCTCGGCTGTGAAAATATTTTTCTGTGTGTAGGATAAATGATCTCACATAGCAGGTCTACCGCGATATACAATTCTTTTTGCGACTGACGAAAACGAGGGATCTTGTGGCAAGTCAACTCTCCTGTTTGCAGGAACGGCCCCTTGACGTGAGGGAGGAACCCAGCGAAGTCGACGTCGCCGCCAGCGCGAGCCTCACGCGACAGCGCGCGCCGCTATTAATACGGTCCTGCGTGTGTTTTTCATCGATACTGCCCCCGTCGTCGTCGCGCTCGCTATTTCGCGCTATACTCTCGCGTAACAGCCGTCGAGCGCGCACGAGCGAGAGATCCACGCTCCCCGTCCCTGTGCGCGGCGAGGAGCGAAGTCCAGAGGCTGGAGCTCCGTTTCTTCTGGCGGCAGCGGCAGCGGCTACGCCGTCCAGCGACCAACTACGATCAACGGCGGTGTGCTTCTTTACCTCCGCTCCGCGTCCCGCCGCATCGTCGCTGTGCCTCTGGGATTTTGCGAAACTGGTGCCCAGCCACCCAGATGCCGTCTAAAGATCATCGCCGAGACTTTCGCCAGCCACGTGATCGGCAAGTTCGATTCCGTTTACGTTGCGTCGAGCGCGGGGCCAAAAAGCGAGCTCTCCGTCATTCATGATTTGGCAAAATTAGCGAGCGCTCTAATATCCAGTCGCTCTGATTTTCATTCCCGAATCAGATGTTTCTTGTGTTCCTTAAACGCGAATGTTCAGCTTTAATTTGAATCTCTTCATATTCGGTGTATTTCTACTTTAGTAGTTGTATTTTAAATAATTTAATGTTAATCGAGCACGAGCGAGGTGAATATAAAATTTTGGAGCAACTTTTCATTTTTGAACTATGATCCTGAGTAGTGTAGCATTTCTTAATTCTAAATCAACAATGGTAGTTATGATAATAGCAATGATTCATCAGTTAACACGATTGAATTAAAGACAGTGATACGACGTAGAACTGAGAAAAAATACTTTTACACTTTATGTCTTATTGTTGCAAGTGGAATAGATAAAGAATTTTTGGCACGCAGTTTTAATATATTGATGACCTAAAAATTTATAATATAAATATGCAATGTAACAGTATTAAATAGAAAGTTTAATTTAAAAAGTTTTTAGAAACTTTATACAGATCTTTTGGATTTAACATGAAAGATGCAATAGTTTTGCACAAATTTATGTATGTAATATAGTCTAAATAATTTTTCTCCAACTGAAAAATGAATATATTTCTCTCTATATGAAGTATCCTACATTCTAAATTTAGCTGCAGTCTCTGTGCTCAATGTATATTTAAAGTATAAATTAGATAATGTAACCTCTTAAAGAAAATTACTGCCCAAGATAGATTCATTGGGGTCCAGTCATGATGGAGTGTTTGTTTCGTAATTTATTATGCTTTATATTTTTTATCGTAACAGTAAAAAGAATGAAGATGCTGCATGTAATATTAATGCAGTTATATTTACAATGCATAAATATCGATAATGGAATAAATAAGTACGTACTGAAATATTTAAGTGAACTTATGCAATTCAAATCGCTCATTTTGTCGTTACTTTTTTCTTAGGAAAAGCCTATGAGTAATAAAAAACTGTATTAAGATAAATGTTATCGTATATGTCGTTGATACTAAGCTTTATCTAATATCAGGAAGTGTGAGTAATAATCTCTCCGTCGCGAGATTCCAAAGTTTCAATTCATTGATATTCCCTGATATTAATTATTAAAATCTTATTTTTTGCTTTTCTACAGTAACATTATTAAATATCAATTTGTCGATTCCAGTAGATTAATAGCAGGGGTATTATAAAATCATACTATCTTTTTGTATCTTGCAGTATTTTTATAATACTTTTAATTTTTCGTGTATGCAGGTTCAACGTGAACTTGCTAAAACGAAGTAGATAGATGACAACCGTCTTAGAACAGAGGTATGGCAAGCTTGATGGTAAATACCTCTAGTAAAAACAGTTCGCGCAGTGGATCTCCTAGTAGAACACCTTCGACGTCTCAATTGCATCAACAACAATCAAACTTGGATCATACTCCAAGATTGCGTAATGCCCCAATGTAAGATTCTATTAGTACAATAGATATATATACAATTTACTATAATTAATGTTGCACTTTTTAAACAAAAAGTTATAAAATCTGTATATTTTTATACATGTATTTATAATTTATTTTTACTATTATTTTTTACAATGTTTGCAATTAAAAATCTGAATTAAAGAAATTATAATAATAAATAACATTTAATGTCCGTTTCAGTTCTCAAGGAGAGGGTAGCACAGGCAGTGGAAGTAGTGGTGGTGGCGGTACTGGAAGTAGCCTCAATATGAAAGGCAGCAATAGACAAAGATCACCAGGAAATTTAATTCGCACAGGGGATACCATGGATGAACCAAGTAATACTTCAAACACTGCCGAACCAGACGAGTTTGTGCCAAATGTTCATCCACCGACTGATGACGAAGGAGTATGTACTTCTGACTCATTTTAAGTACTTCGATTCTAATGATGTAGAAGATAATAAGCGTTTTTATCAAAAGCGAGCAAGAAAATTGTTACTTTATGAATCTAATGCATGTGTGCAATCTACAGCGTGTCTTTGTGTTCTTACATAAAGAGAGTTACATAATATTGCTGTTGCATATGCATTAATTAACAGTATATTGCAAGGTTGTCAATCATCGATATGCAATCACATCATAGATTAAAAAATAGAATAATTATGTGCATATTTTAAATAAAATTATATTAATAGTTAACACCAGTTTTTTAACTCTATATTTTTAACATTTAAAGATCTTTTTAGGAAAAAAGATTATAAAATCACTTTCTTTTGATATACTTAAATTGCATTAAAAAAAGGATGTTCTTATATAGTTAATGTTATATAGTTTATATGATTTTTCGTGCTTTAAATGAAAAATATCAATTTTTTTGCAGGAACAATATCACACAACCCAATCGTTCCTATCGAATGGTTCTTCTGAATTGATAAGCGATGATGTCGACTCTAGTGCATCACGAGTTCATCAAGCTATTGAACATATTCAAAGCAAAATTGCTAAAACACGAGAACAAATAAGAATAGAACAAACTACGCGGGATGGTACGTAAACTTTTTTTATTTAAATTAAGATGGATACGTAAAGACGAAAATTTTATTGGTATGTATTATTTATTATTATATGAATTATTTTGTTCTTTAGAAAACGTCAATGAATATTTGAAATTGGCTGCTAATGCAGACAAACAACAATTAACTAGGATTAAAACGGTATTTGAAAAGAAAAATCAAAAATCGGCGCACAGTATTTCACAATTACAAAAGAAATTAGATAGTTACACGAAAAAATTAAGAAGTTATGAAATGAATGGTGCACCGACGAGTCATAGACAACCGAGGGAAATGTTACGGGATATGGGACAAGGACTTAAGTGAGTGTTGCATAAATAATTATTTTAATTATATTTAAAGAAAGAAATATTTAAATTTTAATATAAATTATTCCAGACATGTGGGAGGAAACATCAGGGATGGAATCACTGGTTTTTCAGGGTGAGTGTTCATACGAAAATAGATCCCATGCCCAAACATGCTGAAACTCTATTCTTATGTGGTTGATTCATAACTTCTTTTTAGAGCCGCACTGCCATTAATACTACTTCAATTTAAAATTAACGCAAAAGACGTTCTCTCAATAATTTACGAGAAATTATATTTAAAAGTATAGTTAAGCAAAACATTGCACACTTATTTATATTTCTAATATTTTATTGCAGAACTGTAATGTCTAAACCAAGAGAGTTTGCTCATCTTATTAAAAACAAATTTGGAAGTGCTGATAATATAAATACTTTATCACGTAAGTAACTGTCAAATTTCTTGTGAATTTTACATGATTCAAGCTGTGAAGTATAACATATTACAACATTTGAACTTAAAAACTTAAAAACAATTTAAACTAGTTCATATTAATAAATCATTTGTTTCATTTAAATATAGAAAATTAAGTACATAATTCTTACTGTACAATTTATAAAATCTATTCTTGTCATTTTCATTTATTTAAATATCAATATAGATAAGAAAATAAATATCTTTTAACATTTTTGCTATCATGGCAGTTGAGAGTAGTAAGTAATGTGTTGTCCAAAGAGCGAGAGTTCCGTTACACTTTATTATATGCTTCGTGCACAGTATTTCTATTTTTTTAGCTGCTTCTAGCTTCTTCTTCTTTACAAAGAAATGATTAAATAATAACAACATAATATTGTTGTGTGTAAAGTATAAAATATTATTTTGCTCATACTATATATTTTTTGCTTACAACTTTGCTTATTAAATTTCTGTTTCTTTTTTTAAGCGAAATAATTATTCGATATAATTTTGTCATATGTTATGTTGCACATATTTATTTAATATTATATATTATGTAACTGTATTATATGATTTACAGTGGCTTCTATGATTACACATTTGCTTTTCTTTATTTACTGTCAGTTATCCAATACTCTCTTAAAATGATGCCAAAATATGTGACAATATAAAAAGTAAACAATTATTTAGCTATTATCATTGTTTGAAGAAAAATTGTGAAACGACTGTTTTTGAAAAATTAAAAGGGGACGAGAAATTAATCATTGTTTAAGGAAACTGAATAACAAACTACTCGAAAAATGATATTACTTCAAAAGGCCAAGCTTTGGTATTGGATAACATTCTAACTTGCCACCTCTGTGTCTCTACAGATGGCTCGACTTTTTATGTAAACGATACACCGCATGCAGGTAACGGTGATAACGCTAGCGTTGAAGAAGATAAAACTCATCATGGATCAGCTACGCTTCCGGGCGGATGTAGTCTGGGATCTACCCAAAGCGCAGCGGCTATAAAATTCCCGTCTGAAGAAGGATCGGAGTGTTCTAGTGTAACTAGTGAAAGCGGCCCCGGTAGTAGAGGACAGCCGCATACGTGTCACAGTAATAATGCCTTGAGTCTCAAATCTATTTTTGCAGAACTACAGGAACATCGAGAGCATATTGACCGAATGAGAGAAAAATTAGATTCTGTAAAGGTTTGTATTCAACTTTATCTAAATATATCGGATAATCTGAATTCAAATATATTTTATAAATAGTTATCTGCGTGTAGCTAATTTAACAAATGTTTAACTAAATCTTTTGTTCTTGTTTAGACGTTACAGCAGGAAGTGACATATCTTTCCCATTCCCTCCAAGAAGAACGTTTCAGATGCGAACGTTTGGAAGAACAGATTAATGACCTAACAGAATTACATCAGAACGAAGTAGAGAACTTGAAGCAAACTATTACAGATATGGAGGAGAAGATGCAATATCAAATTGATGACAGAATACGAGAAGTACATGAAGTGTTAGAAAGTATTCAAACTAAAATCTGGAAAATGGAACATCAGCAACAGCAGCATCAGCAGTATGTGACATTGGAGGGTTTGGATAATAGCAATGCGAGAGCGTTGGTTGTCAAATTGATAAATATATTATTGACGGTACTGCAAGTTATTTTGCTCCTTGTTGCAACGGGTGCTGGTATTATGATGCCTTTCCTGAGAACTAGGTAAGATTATTGCTGTGATTTTTGTCCTTTACGTTTGTCTTTTACACTTTTATATTTTTGATATCACCTTTTTGGTTTATTTTCCATTGTAGAAACAATTAGTAGTCTATCATCTGCATTATGTCTACAGTCATTTATTAAATAATATTTCCATGATGTAAATAAAAAATTAAAATGTATTAGTGAATATTGATTTTTGATTAGTAAATTATGTTTCTCTCTTGCTTAGTTCGTTCGTTAATTCATCTTCATACTGCAATCAGTCATCCGAATTTATGTTGCACATTCATTATTTTGTTTTGTTTTTTGCATGTTTGTTACAGCTGTACTAAGCCTCATTGTTTCATGTGCAGGGTGCGTATATTAACGACTACGTTCGTTGTACTGGGCATAGTGTTTGTACTAAAGCAGTGGCCTGAGGTACATGACGTTGGCAGTCACCTCATGCGCCACCTCAAGCAGACCCTCGCCATGAAGTAGCATTGTAAGTGAATGAAATTTTCACTTGGTGCTTAATTGCCGTTAACATGTAGAGACACTTTAGTGCGATACTATATTTTAAACGAAGTGAACGAAATATAAAAGTTCCTAAATAACTTGTCTCAGAGAAAAAGAAAGAGAGGGGGGAGAGAGTGAGAAAAAATATTTTATGTAAACAGTATTTATTTTAGGGTGGAATACTTAAATTTAATCAAACCCTGTGATGAAGCTGGGCTAGATTGGACACATTGAAATCTTGCATCCATTTATCAGTGTTGTAGCACATTGGAGCAATAATAGTATGTATACGCGTAAATAAGTTTATCTTGTATCTTGGGTTGTTTAAATTTATTATTGTAAGATATATGTATTTTTGATACCATTATTTAAATTGACGAAGCTACTCTTTGCTGTAGGAAAGTACGTGATCTTCAAATTAATTTGTACAAACTTTCATTAATTTCATTAATTTATATCTCTTCATTTTGGTTCGATTTAATTCTTCATGATCGTGACATTAGCGATCTATTAGTGCTGATGACAAATGACATTAGAGAAACTTCTATATTAAGGCACGAAAAATTGTTGAAATACTACATAGTGACACTGCTTGGCTATATGTGGCACATATTATGAAGATTTAATTTTAATTAGCAATTCATATCATTACGTTCATTTCTTCACTTGAATGTAAAAGTAGTATAAAAGATACCAAGTGAGAAAATGTAAGTGATGCACACCAGAATTGTCTTTAATCTCCACGATCGGTCCAGTTGCAATTTGTCGATGTACAATCGATTTGTTTTAAATCTTCGTGGATGTATGTGTCGATAAGTCAAGAATTTGTAACATCCAAATCGTCCAAATGCTAAACAATAATGTAAATTAAGACAGAGCTCTTATATCATTATAGATAGCTGCTGTCCGGCAATTGTATAAAATATGAAGTAGTATGTATTGTATATTTACTTGTTATTTATAATATCCGATAAAGGTATAAGTTCTCTAGAAAATGCAAGCTTTTTTTAATTGTTGTTGCATTGCATAAAATAGCTAGTGTATAAATTGAATCGCGCATGCAATGAAAGGGAAATGAAGAATTTCACTGAAGGCTGCAAGAGAGAGAAGCATTGCTTTCTCGGTTGGAAAATCAAGAATACCAAATTTAGGGCATAAATAAAAATTTTACATAAAAATACACACATATATATATATGCAATGCATGTGCTGCTACATCTGACATCAGGAGGACCAACCGTCTTTTTCCTCTTATTCTACGATACGATTTACATCGCACACATTATATATATGTATAAAACGTTAAAATTATGCTTATACATGAAAACGAGAGTGATTTTCATTAGTCCAATGAGCGATTTAATCATCAAAAACATAAATTTGCATGTATATTATAACGAGCATAAAAATCGATCCATGACAGTTAGTTGAAATGAGAGAAAGACTGAAGGACTACATTGCTGTATAACAATTATTATTATGTTAGTTCAACATTGGCATTATAATTTTAAGTTTTTATTGGAGATTATTGAATATTAATATGATGTGAGAGATAATACAAATTTATGAAAATGTGAAGTATATTTAATACGTGACAAAAATAAGACGAATTAAAATAACAGCAGCGTTCAGAAACAAGACTTAGCACCCGATTTGTGTTTTTTTCTTCTTTGTATTTACTATTTAACAGAGCATAAATATGACTTGTATATTCACTGTCTTGTACAACACAATTTTCTAGGTTTCACAGTTAGTTCCGTGTCTAAGCACTGTTACTATTCAAAACAATTGCAGCATGATATACATTAAAATTAAATAACGAACATCTGTACAAAGGAAAATTTTATCTTGTTAAAATCATTATATCATGCTGCTTTCGACTTGCACAGAAATTTTAATGTTTATCCTTATTTCACGTTATGTGTTTACACTAATAAATAGTAACGGTAATTCACAATTCAGTATCTCTGTCAATTTTGTGATTTGTAATATGTAGTGTGAGCGAATATAACAGCGCAAAGTTTCATTCAGAATTTTATTCAAAAGCTGCCTGTAATTTTGTACAAAAGAGATAATTTTAATGTGTCTCATTGTGTCAAATATTTTATGTTGACAATGTAATGTTGCCGTAAAATATTATATTGATTTATAATAGAAGCTTGCAATGTGAAAGATAAGAGTCTGGTAATTCACCTGGAAATTGAAGGCGTGATAAGGTAATTTTATGCTATTGCGAAGAGATATTCAATTCATTCCTGATCTCAAAGCAAATAAAAATTGGACTGTATGTTCATCACAGAAATATTCGTTTTTTTTCTCGATGTCAGTTGACTCGTCTAATAAATTTCTCATCTTCACATTATTTGCATGGTATTACTTTAAACAGTTTAATCGACTTCTCCCAACAAAAATATTTGAATATTTTCATGTTCCTGTGGTAAATATTACATTTCGGATAAATCGCTGTGATTATGCTAGGTTTATATATAAGCTTAATATTTAAGAGGCAGCTTTGGGATCAAATAATCACAACTGGGAAATACCACAAAAAAACGTATGTGTTGTAAATATAGAGATTTTTTTCTGAAAAACCATGCACCATTCATTACAATGTGTAACATTCGAGACAAATAAGGACGTATTAGTTTAATCGAATATCTCTGTTAAAATATCTTTTTTGTTATATAAACTATATGTAACTAATCTAAAATATAAGTCTATTTAGTATTACATAATTCTAAGTAGTTAAAATATATAGGGTGTTAAGTATATATTAATGTATATAGTATATCTTATAAAAGTATATTTATAAAAGTCTTTTATCGTTATGACAAGATTTTAACCGTATTTTATTCATTTTTTATTTATAGCTTTCATAAAAGAAAAAGAAATTTAAAAATGAAAATTTAATTCCTTTCCATTATGTCATTATGTTAATCATTCGATAATATATAAAACACCCTGTATATTTATAATTTTAGATCATGGTGCTTTGTAATATACGTATTTAACATTACTAGGAAATTAGAAAATTTATTCACACGATCGACCACCGATTTATTGAGGGCCCCTGCACGCTTATAAAATATTGAGCGATACAGAAGAGAAATTGAATATTAAAGTAGTAAATAGCGCTCCAACTCGAAATTCTAAGGGAGTTATTAAACAACGACGAAATGTATTTTGTACCTTATTGAAACGTCGCATAAGTTTCCGTTTTTCTACTTAAAAAAAAGCCGTTTACAATTTTATATGTATTTTATATTTACGAGGCCACAAATGTGTCACATAAATGTATATTGTATAATTTGCGACGATCAATTAATGAATCCTGTTAAATAGTTTGTTGTCATTCGTAGCTTAGGGGCCCTGTGTGTAGATATTAGGCGACAGAATTATTACAAAACAAATTATGTCATCGATGCCTTGCGTAGGTAGTTAATGTCAAATTATAGAATAAATATTCGTTGTCAATTGTAGAACGGTATAGGCAAAGCCAGCAGCAGTTATTGTAAAGGTTGTTATCACGTACACTCATTGTGCATATATAACAGCTGCGTTCAACTGGTATTCAAGATAATAAAAAGACTATTTAAAAAGAAAAGAAACTGATCATACATAAATTTTATATATTCATCTTTCGATACACCGATACTTTCTACATACCCATTGTCAACGACAATGTTATTGCTGCTGGTAGAGTCGCCGAGGTACGTACTGAGCAGCTTTCTGCAATATTATTTCGTACTGTCAAAATAAAGCGAATTTTCAAGAAAATCAAATATATTCAATTCCACTCGACCTCTTACGTGCTATCAATGAATTTCTTCTCTTCGAAGATGATTAGGCTTAAGAAAAATTCAATGCAAGAGTAATGTTTCAGGAACGTACAGCCAACTAAAAGACACATGTCGGTGTAAAGCTTTTTATATTTTCTTCCAAGACTTTGTTAATAATATTACATTCATCACAATTTTACAAATATAATATATTCAGTTATTTTATCATATATCACAATTTCTACTTTGTGCAGAAAGCTGATTTATATTATATTTATATTCATTAAGAGGTTTTTCCCGGTAGCTGTATAAAAATATACAATTGTTCATGATGATTATATCTACTTCCTTGAATTATCTTGTGATGATTTGGAAAGTGCTTATCATTAAAAAGCATTATCATCATTGCATAGCATTTCGTCGAGCATATCAGCCTTCGATTCATTAAATACTATTTTACTATTAAATAATAAATATAGATATAGTAGTAAATATTAATCTTTATTCTACTATATCTATAAGAAAATATCTTACTTTTTTACAATAACATTAACGTTCCTTTTTATGATAAGTAAAGGTTCAGAAATATATAAAAGATGTAATAATCTAAGAAAATTCTAATGCGCAAATGTATATACTTATAAACGCAGTAAGAAAAATCGTACATTTTATACATTAATACAATTTTAAATACTTGTTAATACATTTTTTATACTCTTGTTCTGTTAAAACTTATTGTTCGAATCATAAAATCAGGTATTGGAATATTTTATATTATTATCAATTACCTGAAGTCTCCATAATATTCGATAATGTATGCTGCTGGATTTCTACTCTATAAAAC
>VBVQ01002297.1:3351-26054 GCA_011636635.1 Tetramorium simillimum | reverse complement strand
GATTTGGAAATCCTTTTAGAAAATAAAAGTATAGACATTAATATGTGTCTGCTCGGTAGTATTTATTCTGAAAACAAATTATTTTGCTTTAGAATAAATATTACCGAGCAGACATATTAATGTCTATACTTTTATTTTCTAAAAGGATTTCCAAATCTATGAAAGTAATACGAAGAAATCCTTTTACAAAATTTTACAAAAATTCAGTTCTACGGATGGCTACAGGACCAAACTTCTAGCTCAACGTCTCATCTCAAATTACATTCGGCCAATAAACGTTCTGTCGTCCTATCGCAAGATAAATTAAGATAAAAAATAAAACGAAATAAACAGATAAAAGCGAAAGGACAAACAAAAAAATAAAATAAATGGATCGAGTTTCGAAAAGAAAATTTCTTTTTGCTAAAGGAACTATAGATTTATTTATCTATAGATATATATATTTGTATTGTGTTCCGATCCGTTTACGATTTCGAACGTATCATGACGGGCGACGAACTGTCTCCAGCTCGCCGGAGTGCAGGCTAAAAGCGAGTCTAGCCTGCCAACGAAACGAATGATCGCGCTCTAGGAAAAGTTCCCCGGGTTCTCGACTTCAAAGCCGCTCGCCGCGTCAAAGGGCGCGTGTCCGCGTAGTTACCGGCATAAGTTACAGACGTTTACTAGGGGCGCGCGAGATGAAGTTGTACTATTTATTACGAGGGCCTAGGGTACTTGCTAGTACACTACGCTCTGATAGTCGCGCACCTACGTGTCCTAAATTTCCCGCGCCGGGAAAATAGACGACGACATGACGGCAGTGTCGTAATAACGAATCTACAGTGTTGCGTTACACCGTAACTTACGTACACTATTAAAAATCATCGTCGAGAATGTAATATTCTTGATTTATGCTTCAAAAGAAATTAAATCTGCTGCGTTAATTTCAGCAGATTTAATAGAACTTGCAGTTTTATAAGTTTACACTTTTATATTTAATGTTAAAAGTGTTTAAATGTTTAAAAAGATAGGGAAGAGTTAATTCAAGAGTAATGAACGGATGTTAAATTTATACACGAAGCGAGAGAAATTTATTTCGCTTCGTTAGCGTTTTATCACGTGCAAGCCCGTAACTTTTTCTTATCACGCACGATTTGATTGTCTGTTCTCAGTGAAATAGTCACCATTTATCACGTCACTCGCAACACACTTGGGCGTAATGTGCTATTTAAATGACGATTTAACTTCATCAAATCGCTGTAGAGACACCCCGCGAGCATTAAAAGCTAGCCGGGGCTCTTCCGCGTCTGGCACACGGCGGTGTCATTTTATTTTACACTGTCTCTCCTCTCCCGAGAGACAGGGAGAGACTCATTTAGAACTAACGCCAGACCGTTTCCAGCCGGTGCGAAGAATATGTAAAACCGTCGATACTGCGCGTCCCGGACTCGTCGATACTAGGCAATAAAATCGATATGGCCCTTTGTCCCAGGGAATCATCGATCAACTTCTGGCCGACAGACGCGCATTACGCCACTTTACTGCCTGTTTAAGAGCCCGCCGTTAAACATTCGAGCCCTTGACCCTCCCCTCGCCGGCGCGAACTGCAATTTCGCGATACGAACGCGGAGACGGTTCGTCGACCCCTCCCGGATAAAAAAAAAGTCCCGTCGCCGCGCACCGGAGAGCTTTCCGCTCGATCTTTTTCACGATCGATCACCACCAATTTTATGCTCGTTAAACAGCCCACCATGCGCGCACACGCACACACACGCGAGCGCACGCATATGGATGCATGCGCGCTGCACTTCGTAGTTAGCGGCACAAAAGCAAAGTTTTTCCGCTTGTTTCGTGTGGAACCGGAAGAGCGGCTCGATATATCGGTCCTTTCCATACACTCGTTATCGCATCCCCTTCGCCTTTCAACCTCTTTCCCCTTTTTCCTCTCTCTCTCTTTGTCTTTTTTTCTCTTTTGCTAACTCACTTGGATCAGTGACATGGTTTTTTCTTGATTATCACGATGTCGATTGATTAGTCGATGGTAAGGTCTTCCTCTATTTCACCCTTCCTCTATTTTCGTCGCCACCGTCGTCTCTATTGTCGTAAAAGTTTTAATTAAATCCGGCTGCCGAAGGCATATCCGCCACGATTGTCCCGCGACGGCGATCGAAAATAAACTTTCCTCTCGAAAGGCGCGCCAGGGCAAATGACACCCGTTCCGAGAGTACTTGGAATTCGCGAATTCGTCGACGGCGAAACAAAGCTACGGAATAACTCGTCCGTAATGAAAGACGCTTATTTTGAGAAATAGAGGGCGAGGAGGAACCGTGGAAATTTCGTTCAATTACGGAATAGTTCGTATTTAATTTGCCTCATGCTCCGAAACTTGGCTGTAAACGTTATTAAAACACATTCTGCTGTGCATATAGAAGCTTATGCGTATCAAAAGATGCGTCCATGGAGAATTTAAATTAAAATCCCGAAAATATATATACTTGTTAATATATTCGCGTATAAAAATGTATTTAATTTATAAAATTCTGATTCTCTCTCTCTCTCTCTCTCTCTCTCTCTCTCTTTATTTTTCTTTCTCTCTTTCTCTTACGCTCTCACTCCAGACAATTACTTTTTACATCACGTCTGCAGCGAGGCGCGACAGATGGATTATCTGAGAAGTCCTGTTACGCTCATCGGAATGCTGAGAATATCCAGGCGTCGCGAGACCAAGTCGACCCGTCTCGTGCCCCGTTTTTTGTATTGACGCATAACGTATAATCTCAAGCGTGAAATGATCTATACGAGTAGGAGACGCGGTGACGCCCCGTATGAAGCATCTCTACCCGTATATTTCTGCATATTCCATCGCGATGCACGCGAAATGCAATCTCGCGAAAACTCGGAGAATCTCAGGTTCACAAGCATCACCTCGGATCTCCAACGAGATGGAGCTCGCCGAAGGAAGGGTGAATTTTTTTTTTAAAGTCAATCGAGACCGACACGCGGCGCGAGTTTCGCGCGACGATTTTTGTAGGGACTGCAAGCGAAAACCAATTAAACGGGAACAATGAAATCGCCTATGCATACGTGCTGCGATCGTGCGACCCGATCCGTGTGTCCGTGACGAGCCGGCACGTATTTTCGAAAGTGTACACGCGAAACTGATGAGCTTCTCGCGCGAATTTTTATCGATATTTGGAGCAGAATTGTTTTCAAGAGATCCACGAAATCGGTCAATAAACTCTACCGCTGTCGCGCTCGAGTTATTTTGATGAAATCCCATAAATATAGAGAGACTGAAAGAGAACGGTACCAATTTTGATGAGATTCGACAATTCAAATATATTCCGAGGGAATAGATATATATATATATATATATATCGTTGAATCCCAGCTGTTTGATTAAATCGCGTAATAATAAATTTAACGTTCTACAATTGCTGTACAATGTACCTCGTATCGCGCTTTGAATTTTTCGTTGATTAAAATATAATTTAAATACAGATTTTTTTCAAATTAAAAGCATGAACATATTTGTTATTTTAACATCTGTGAAGCATATAGAATAAAGACATACCGGTAATTTATTAAAACTCTTAGCCATTCGAAACTTGTTAGGTGTAATAATTTGCGAAATATTTCGATTATCGAGTGAATCACAGCTCTGTGCGAATATATTTTTTCGCTTTATTCCTCGCAATGTAATAAAGTGTGCATGATTAATACCGACAGTATTAAATTTTGATGATTAACTGATTTATGTATCAGTGTATGTATGTATTATATTACACGATGTAAATCATTTGTTATTACCATGCCATTTTCTCCAATTTCGATTTTCAATTCTCAACGATCTTGCGAATACGGTGTTAAAATATTGATAGAATACATCGTATATTTTACAGGCCGTCAAAAAGATTTAAACATAAAATCTTACGCTTGACGAGGCAATTATTACAGAATCTCTTCTGCATATGACACGCTGACTTCGGGATACCGATTCCCGCCGCGAAGTAGCATCCGTGTAATTTGTACATACAAAAAAAAGAAAGATATCACGCCCGAAACTCTTTTCGGAAGAAGATAGCGTTTCGTGTCGACGTTAACGTTTCCATTAACCCTCGCTTTAAGTCCGTGCGTGACTTTGACGAGGATCGGGCCCCGTCTTTTCCGTTTTTTATGCCACATTATTCGGAAACACTTGGGAGGTCGATGATAATCGCACGTCTCCTCTCTCTCCTCGCGGCATTACCGCGCTATAATTTGTTTTCCTCCGCCCTGTGTCTTTACTTTATCGCGACGCTATTGCCGGCGAGTCAAAGATTGAAAATTAATCCTTTTCACTTGTAATTTATATTATCATAAATTTTTTTATTACACTGTAACTTTAAGACACGCACCTTGCACCGTGCAGGAGAGGGAGGAGTCGCCACGGTGCCAAAAATAATGCAACGGACGAACGGCTGCGCGTATTTCCGACTGAAATAGCGAGCGAGGATGTAAAGCGCGGGGTCGGGCTCGCGAAAATAAGAGAGCGCGAGATGGAAACGCACAACTTTTACGCGATATTTCGCGCCGTTAATATCGCCCAGTAGGGCCCATTGTCGGACGTGCGCACAGTAATTGGTTACAACGGCAATGCCGGGAAAGAAGACTCGTTCACAACTACGGGGGTCCGGCGCACTGTAGCTATTATGCTAAATGCCGCCAATTAAGTCAGCGATTCTCCGCGAAGTTCCCTTTGTTCCCGCCGTTAAGCACGCCACTTTCCCAATGATTTCTGAACATCGCGCTTATGTAACGTTTGTTAAACGCGCTTGATAAATAATTCAGCGAACGTAGTATAAATTTTTAGCGAGGTACTCCGCGCCGTTCCGCGTTTCCCCGTTATGATTACCGATCCGATATGCATTCCCAATGATCCCCTCGCGGTTACGTCAAATCGTGAATGCAACGGCGGATCCTGCGTGACACATTTAACCCGCCGATAAGCAGGTTGATCGGGTATAATCGCCGATATAATCGTGTCCGCGCGCAATCGGCAGTCTTCGTGATTTGCATGACAGTCGAACGATCGTGCATCTATGAATCTCTAACTATTTAAGGTCAATCTGGAAACATAAGCGCATAATCTCTCCCTTCGGATAAAACGGGATGTTACGTAACAGTAGAATTTTTATCATCCAGAAAATATATTTTGGAATTGCATTGGTTTTGTGAAATAACGAATCGATTTTTAACATCTGTGAGAAGACACACTCAAACACACTTGCCGCGGGAAACATTCAGAGATGAGAACCGCTTTTGAGTAATCGACACTTGAAAACGAGAGAGAGAGAGAGAGAGAGAAAGAGAGAGAGAAGAAGAAGCACGTATGGTTCGAGAGTGTCTATTTCTCACGCTTAACTATTATTGTGTCAAACTCGTGCCCGAGTTATTCGTGCCAAGAAGTGGCACGGAGCCACGGCGGGGACCTCGGCGCGAGCGCCGCAGTCGTGAATTTCGAGAAAAGAGGTCCTCGAACACGATAACCCCGGGCGTGTCTGTCCAACGTCAAAACGCGAAATAAAAGTGTCGTTACACAAGGGACGCAAACATATTTGTTCCCTCAAGGAAGGAGAGGGTAGTTCGGCCGGGCTAGATCGCAAAGCCGAGTGTGTGCGAGCACTCGAAGGCCACATTTTGTTTTGAAAAAGAATAGAGGCCCGGCGCTTTGTCTTCTTTCCAGACGCGGCGTTCGCAATAATCCGGGACTGGACCACCCTGTCTGTCCGCCTGTTTGCCCGCCCGTTTGTCTGTTCGGTTCCTCTGCCGATTTCCTGTCTTATTACGCCGAAACAAGAAAATTATCCGCTCGCATTGACAGAAATTACACATCGGCCGCACACATAGTAGTTACAAATTTACTCGTTGCATTGTAGTTTCTCGATGTCCTTTCTCTTCACTTTTTTATTTTTCCAATTATTCCATAGAGCATATCAGAGTTATCAAAGATTTCCATTATAGATATAATTAGATACTTTCGAATATCTATTTTTATTTTTATTTCTAGGAAAGTATATTATATAAATATTAATGAAATATGTTTTCGTATTTTAGTACGCATTGTTCTGTTTTAACTGCGTCTCGTATTTATGTCAGCTACCTGCTCTGTGAATGGATATTCTGTTCTGACCACGTTCGCTGAACTCTTTGCCTGTTCGCTTGAATATATCAAGTGACAATTGGCACCGAGGACGCATCCTGGATAAGAAATGGACGAAGATATAAGGCGCTTAAGGAAATCCGAGAAATCTCTTTCAAGCTCTTTTACCTTCATCTTTCGTGTCATAGTAGTATGCATATCTCAGCCGAAAATGTGCTTTCCTTCCTCCATTCTTCCCCCCTCTCTCTCTCTCTCTCTCACACACACACACACACACACACACACACACATACACACACATACACACGTATATATTTCTTTCGTTATGAATTATGCACCCTTATCTGGAGGGTCGAAATAAGCTCGCGCCAGTTTCCCGTTGAATTTATTAGCTCTTAGGTTCCCGCGAGGAGGCAGCTAAATAAATATCAAAGATATCTCGCAACGTACGAGCGCTAAATCTGTCGTTTGTGGCACTCCGAAAGAATTTAGGAAAACACAGGGGGACCCCCAAAGAGAAAAAACGCTTTTAAATCGTTCTCAGATCAACGCGTGCGATCCACGATATCGCATTATACACCGGGATATTTGCTAGATTGCGCCACAAAATTTTTCATCAGGTTAAGTACAGCTAACGCTTCGTCATCGAAATGAGCGAGGCAGCCACCATCGATTTGACCGACTTCCGCGTCTCTGTCACAGCGGCTTGCACGAGAAGCTTTTACTTGAATTTATACAAAATTCATCGCATCATCGACGAATATAGTGTTAATACATATATTATTATTTAATAATACATTAATATTATTATTTGTCGATATATAAAATACACGATAATGTAAATATCGAATCCATAAAAACGACATAATTTGATACACGTAAACGATGTCACTTCGTAAATTCAGTATAAAATATTAATAGAAGGTTCGCGTATACTAAAAAGAAGTACAATCGCGCGCGTACATGTCTCTCGCTTTACATAATCTCGCCTAATCTCGGGAACGATACGCGCGGCGTTAGTACCAAGTTCAATAAAACATCACGGAGCTCTGAGGGAACAGGTTCTTCCCTTTCTCGAGCGCCGTAACGGTCCGATTTCTAAATCCCCTAAATGGACCGGTGGTCAATCATACCGCGCCGTGGGCGGTGGGATGCACATCCGAGAGACGCGAGAGCGAGACGCCGGCTTTCTACGAAAAAAGGTCCGACAATTCTAATTGCCGCTATTCCGTATAGCTCGCCCTCCTCCGCTCCGGGGCGGTTTCGTGTGAAAATAAGAAGCCCACGTCCGTGGAAAGCACCTATTTCGACAAATTGACCAATCAAGACGGAGCTTAGAGGCCCTTTTGTCTACCTGCGTGTCGCAATTATCGCATTAGCTTGATATTTATGACCACCCTTTAATGCCCCGAGTTACAAACGCATATGCTTTGGCATTTTTACCGCAGCTGGCACGGTCCTTCTGAAGAAACGAGAATCCCGTGTGCCCGTTTCCTTCACTCCTTTTCTGGCTTTTTACGCAAACCCGGTGAACGTGCGGTTCGACGATTTTCCATTTACTTTTGAAAATGTGTTATCCCACGGTATTACGGTTTCCACTTCGACCGTATATACGACGCTCCAATTCCCGGCCGACGTGTAACGTAGATAATTAACCTAACTGCATTTGGAAGTGCAGACGCAGATCCAATCAAGTAGATGCAAACAGCTTAGCGTAACCGAGACCGATAGCGCGCGTTGCGTTCCATACCTCTCGCGCCATAGTAACTTAACGGTAAATACTACGGAAATCCCTTAAAACGTTCTGCTGGTTAGCGAGCAACCGAGTCGACGTTCGCATTGAGCGGAAACTAAAGCCGTCTCACCAATGTTCGCCCCGATGCAATCACGAAAGATCGGTTCGCCGAGCTGGCGGTAGGATTGTCGTCGCACTTGACGGAAATTCACTTAAGCGTTGGCGCTCCACCCTTATGAGGACCGCGACAAAGGGCTGATCGAGTTCTCGCAATGTTAGTGCAAATAATAATCGCCCCATCGAAACTCAGAAACTATTTAAACAATCGAGTTAACCAGTCGTTTCGTCCCGCGTAGTTATCGTTTAAAAAGATTTCAATGCACCCCCATTTTTATTTAGATTCAGCGAGATATTTTGTTGGGATTTGTGTTTGCGGTGTTATGACGTCTAGAATTTTAATAAGATCGTGTTATCTTTATGCATAATTAATCGCACGCGCCGCACGTGCATAGAAATTAATGCGCAAGAAGACAAATTGAAACCAACTGATACTTTGTCCTGCCAGATTGGGAAAAGGGCGCACTGTGCGTTGTCAGATCCCGCTCAATCCCGATCGGGTCGTCCGAACATTTTTTACTCGAGTTGTTAGAATGATACGGAGAGAAATGAATAGAGCGAGGGAAGGACGAAGAGGGGCACGAGGAGATTCATACGGAGTATTCAGCGGTGTGGCCTGTTTCCTGTTTGGCCACAAAGCTCTCGGTCTGGCTCGCAACCCGCTATTACGGATGGATAACATACGCGCCCGCTTCGGTATGCACGCTGGCACTGTTATATGCATATGCGCGCACACAGTGCTATTATAGCCGTAAGCTACGGCACATTAAAGGAAGTAAGGGGGCTTTGATCTCGGGCTGGACAATATTAAAGCGGCCGCGCCGCTAATTATTCCACGTTCCGATTAGTTCCAAGTTTCCATTATTATTATTCACGAGGATAATAATTTTTGCGCTACAAAAACAACCGGGTTACCGATTTCTCTTCTCTTAAATTAAAATCAACACGACGTCCGAGAAATCATCAAACGTTTGTTTGCGACGGATAACTTTGTAAAAATTAAAACAAACTGCGACACTGTACGTCAATAAATATTCGCTTGGCCGATAAAATCTAATTTATCCAGAAATTGCGGATCGTTTCCGAGTTTCCAATCTCGAATTTCTTGTCATTTCCCAGCTTATTGCAATTTCGTGTTCGGATTCGCGACTACAGGCACAGTGCTTTGATGGGATCGCGACAT
Organism: Tetramorium simillimum; assembly: GCA_011636635.1. Taxonomy (NCBI): domain Eukaryota; kingdom Metazoa; phylum Arthropoda; class Insecta; order Hymenoptera; family Formicidae; genus Tetramorium; species Tetramorium simillimum. Next base: position 16,898 of record VBVQ01002297.1, on the reverse strand, counting down.
TTTTCAGACAAGACGAGCGAGGCGCCCTTTGATTAGCTGGAATGGAGAACACGTCGGAATTTCTAGGTGTATTGTTTCTTAGTACTCGTGACTTGGTACCTTGCCAGTTTTGGGCTTCCTCCTCCACAGTAGCCGTCGCGACTTCCTCACCCCAATATAAGCGATTTTTATTAATGAGTTACCCGTTTTTGCGAGTGATTTACGATCTCCAATACTTCCGATATCTGGTCGCCGCTATTTCTTGCGAAGATCCTCTTAGATTTCTGTAAAGGCTATACAATTCAAGGACGAAACAATGCGAAGAAAATAGATTTGTAAAACAAAATTTTAGACATACACTGTTAAACTCGTAGTGTCAAATTATACTCAATTTGAGTCATTTTTAACTATTTCATAGGTTAATTTTGACTAATTAATTTTGACTAAAATGAAAAGGAAGGTAAAATGCTGACTAACATAGAAGTTAAATTAGATAAATTAAAGCTAAATTAACAACATCGTGAGTAAGGCTTACTCAATATGTCGCTAATTTTATCTCGTTGTTTTAGTCAAATTAACCGAATATTGAGTAGGAGCAATGGCAACCCATAGGAGTTTACACTCTAAAAGTGAATCAGTGAAACTCACTGTCAATCAGCGATTATACACTGATTGTTAGTGTTAAGTATACCACTGAAAAATTCAGTGGTATAATCGCTGATTAACAGTGAGTTTCACTGATTTACTTTTAGAGAGTACAGTGTATAATTAATACTTTTTCATTAAACCATAAATATGTTATTAAAATAATGTCTTCACAAAAGAACGTAATAAATTATTACATCTGAGATCTTTAAATCGCATTAGATTTCCGGATATTTAAATCTTTCGATCTCTGAATGTTTTTTAAAACAGTCCAAATGTCTTTTGAAAGTTCAAACGGGGCTATTAGCCGCCTCAGAGGTGCGTGCGTTTTAATTTAGTTATTGAAACCGTTCGCACTTTTCGTGGAGCTCGCGGCGACAGGCAAAAATATTTTCGTTCGTGGTGAAATAAATTGAGCGAAGTAGCGCCGGGCGGCTGGTCGACCGGCACATTTTCGAAGATGGAAAATCGAGAACCACGGTCAAATGAATTAACGCCGTGGGCGAAAGCAGGGGCGCGTAATAATCGACCGCGCTGGCATTTATCGGTCGATGCGAGCGATGGTCTTGTGTAAAACACGCTTCGTGAAAAAAAAAAAAGAGGAAGATTCTTTTTCCGTCAGTTGCCCATGGTGACGACTGACTTATTACTAATGCTTAATTGCTTCATTATTTTTGATAAAGTAACCGCTGTCCTCGATATATCCTTGAATCGAGGGCACATGCACGATTTCTTACGCGTAATAAAAGCCACAACGTTGAAATATTATTGCCCCTTTTCCTTTTACTCGGAGATAAACTTTCGCTAAAAATATGTAAAATATAGTATTGTCGAGGGTTAATTGCTAGACTTCGGAAGACGAAGGTATCTGAAACGTGGATAAAAAAAAAGGCAGTACTACCTTCGAACGAAGTAGGGAGGAAGAAAACACGGGAAAAGTCGAATCGCGAAAAACCAGCGGGGGCAGAATGAGAAATGCGCGGCGGGTAGAGGGAAGAGAAGTTGCACCGAGCACTTCGTTTGGTATGTAGCCTTTCTGGGTTAAACGCGACTCGTGCGTTAGCTGCGAAAGACGGAAAGGAGAGATGGGGCGCGGAGGAGAGATACAAATGCGCTCGCCGACAAAAAAATGCGGGGAGTGGGCGAGGTCGCTGCAAAAACCGATAATTAATTCGGTCACATCGCGGTGTTCTACTCGACAGCTCCTTCTTTTATTTCAGTCGCCCCTCTTTGTCCGTTCCCTCCTTTGTCCACTCTCTCCTTCTCGTCCTTTCATCTTCGCTCTCATCAATCTCCCTCGTGACCGCTTCAATCGTCGCGCTTCGACTTTTTTCCCCGCAAAAAAAAAACGTTTACGTTGTATTGAAATAGAAGAGAGAGAGATTGCAGTTCTCGATAGAATTACAGGATGCGCTTGATAAATACGACTATCTCAAAAATGCGGGAGATAAAAGCACGACAAAACGGATATTTTTTACAATGAGAAAAGGGGAGCTAAAAATCTGATATCTCAGATTTTTCTATTTCCCTTTTATTCTCACAGAAACTTTGGTTAACGTCTATTTTTTGCGTTATACCGCACCCGTAACCCGCCAACGAGGAAATATTTAATTCAGGATCCAAAAGTATTGAAGGTACGCGGTGCATCGCGTATTTTCATAAGTCGCGAAGCGATATTCGAAGCTGATAGATCGATAAAACGTATATCGCAGAAGCAATCCCGCTTTTTGTATGCGCTGTTGAGATTAAATTAAAAATTACACTGATCGCCGCCGCTTGTTCCACGTGATAAAGTACCCTTCGCGTTCCCGGCCGCCCTTCACTGATGACTCCATTCTGATCGCCCGTCCTGATTTCGCTTTAGAACAAACGTCCGCGCCCCTTTTCGAGTGGAAACGTTCCCCTCAACAACCCCTCTCTGCAAAATATCAGCCGTAGCGAGAGAAGTCTTCGTCGGAAAATAATCTCGTTATACGACGGTAAAGCCAATCAGCGGACGAATAAATCGCATCGTTGCGTTTCATATAAATCTAATAACGTATCCATTTGCGACTCCAACAGCAATCGATTTTGAATCGTGAAAAAATATGGGGAGACATGAGAACATAATTTTATTCCCCCCTTTTTTTTAGATATTTTCCCATCTTATTGTGTAACAATGTTAATGAGGTGGAAAAATGTTGTTAATAAAGGATAATCAAGTTGAAGTAATTACCGCACGAAGAGACCACCGTTCATTAAAATGTTGATACCGCTTATCGAACGAATTTCGCGACGCCACCGACATTTTTGCGGACTAATAGGAAGCGACGTGTTCGCTAATAGGAAGCGACGTGTTCGTCCCGGCTTCCGAGGCTGCGAGCCATTCTAACGCGTGCCGTTCGAGTAATTTGACCATTCACGTAGCCGACACTTTGTGCATTTAGCGTGACAGTACAGAATGGCACGTATACACACGCGCGAGCGTACCGACTCGATTTATCTCCCTTGCACACAGGCAGGCGCAATTTATTTTCTCCAACAGGCGGAAATTAAAATCGATCATTGGCTCGCCCGTATCGCGGCGAGATCCCCGACGTTCCCGTCCTTCTCCTTTCGTCGTCTTCCCTCTCGAGAGTGTCTCGAGATTGCTCGGCCGATGGGACCCACCTAAATAAATAATGACGGCCAAATTCAATCGGCAGGTTATTCGGGTCACTTGATATCCCCGTCGTCGATCGATCGGCCCGCCGTTTTTACAACCGGAAGCTCAATGAAATCGTACGACCTGCAACCTCTTCAGTCTCCCCGTCCTCGAACGACTCTCCCTTAAATCGTTGACTACAGTCACAGAACATCTCTACACGTCGTTTGTATCTCTTACAATTTATCGCCGTGGTCATTCTCCACATTTTTTGGCCTAGAAAGGTCGAGAAATAAAGTAATTGTGAAATTTCGACAGCGAGCTGTGAAAAAGATATCGACTCTTTCGCATTTCTCTCCGTTGAAATCGTGCCGGGATCTCGTTGAACTCGCGTTCTTCGTCCACACATTTAATTTCCTTCCGGAAACAAGCTCGTGGCAATAATGGCGCACATTGGGACGTGAAAAGTGTATCACGGGGACACATTGTAACGACAACAACTGACTCGCGCCTCTCGATAGCATCGAGGCAGCGATCGATGGTCCAACAGGGCCATCGCATCCGACGGTTCCATTTTTCGCCGTTGACTTTAATTTCTTTCGCGGAATGTCGTGCCGCGGGGAAAATATCCGTTTGCGCAATGCGTCGCTCGTTGCCGAGAAAACGGCGTACCGTTCCCATTGAAAATGCAAAATAGGAACACGCCGCGTCGCCCGTGTATATAGCCCCGACAGTTTTACGGATTCGACGTTTCTGGAGCGAATTCGATTTCTGTTCTGCAATTTAACGAGCGGAACGTCATTGTACGCTTTCGGTAAAAACGAGCGTTATATTTACGGCATCGCATTTTGCATCGCAGATACAAGAGTGCTGGGGAATTGGAAAAAAAAAAGTTTGACTCTTTCTCTTATGTTAAACTAAATCAATTTACTTAATGGACTACGCAAAGATATTAAATTAATTGATTATAATGTGTACGATATCCGAGGTGGCCGAGTAATCCACGCGGGGATTATCGGATAAATTATAATACGATATTATAAGTGCTTTATACAATATATTAGTGGCATATTCGATTACCTCGCACAAACTACTGGCTCGGAGCGGTACAGTAATATCGCGTCTTACCACCTGCTCGACGTCGTTGAGTTCTAGCAAAGTACAAGTAACTCCGTTTTACGACTGTATATCTCTCCTCCCGCGGAGAAGACGTCTCGTTACCGCACAATGAAGATCTGCGGAAGAGTTATTTCTATACGCGGGCATTCACGTAGTGCAGCTTGTTCCCAAGCCCGCGTGCATTAATGTCGCAACAATACGGATCGTCGATCGTATCGCGAGAGGCATTAGCCGTTTAGTTGTCGGAGCCGTATCCGGGTTGTTAGCATATATAATAGCCGATTTTTCGACGGCCGTCTCGCGATCGTCTCGATATTGACGTGCGCGAGAGGAGAGACGCCGTGAAAGAAAAAGCGGGATGCGATTCTGGCATTGCACGGAACGACATCCGGCATCTCGTAAGGTTTACCTCGAGCCTCGAGGAGCCCCCGCTGTCTCCTTGCCGGCGAATCGCCTTACGGGGCAAACATTTGCGACGGGGTTTTTAAAGGGCACGCTTGTGGAGAAACCGTTGAACTGGCTCGGATGAGTTTAAGATCCTGGACCCCTCGTCGGGCTTTCTCGGAGAATGGGAAATTGTTTCATAAATCACGTCCCGGCTTTGCGCGCGCGTACCGGACCCATAGAATCCTCCTGCCTCTCCGCATATGCGCGAACCTCGTTACTTTACAGCCGGCATGACCGCATCACCGACGCATTCAGCGAGGCTACGTCGCGCCGCCCTCGCAATCCGATCTCCTGGCGAACTTTTTCGAAGGGTTTTATTCTAAGCTCTCCTCGAACAAGGAGACGATAACAATCCGCCTCGCGGAGCCCGCCCCCTTCCATTTTATGCGCAGGCTGCGCGCGGACGTGATTTTCAGAGAGAACGCCGAAGGAATATTCTCGACGTCTTTGATGCAAAAATGAATATGATAAACGGACTAACAGATATTTTCGTAAGAAGCAGCTTAAATGCCGTGTCGTTGTTATTTCTTCAATAATCTCTCTCTTTCGCGTTACGAAAAGAAATGAAAGTAAATAAAGACCATAAATTAAGGCCACAAATTAAGGATAATTAAACATGATTTTTTTTATTGCGATAAACTGTTTTGTTAAATTATATTTCTCACAGTTTTACTGTAAGGACGAAATTTTCTTGACTGTTCAAAAATTGACTGTGCTTGTAAGTGGTCCCTGTCTTCCACGCCGAAGTACGGTAACGAGCGCCCGCGAGCCGCGATAATCTGGACATTGTCTAGATTTAATTGGACCAAAAACGAACCCGGGAACTTCCTCGTTCTTGCGTCGTCGCGAAAACGATAACGAGTAGGGTTGGACGACGACGTTTCGAGTTTTAATCCGGTTAATCCCCCGGACGGGAAAGTTTGATTAAGTCCGCAGAATGGTTTATTGTGTATAATTTACAGAAACTTCCGGTGTTCCCCTCGGTGTGTACTCGGTACCTACTCCTTCAGACCGCGTCGCTCTCGACGTCCCTCCGAATCCGAAAGTTGCCATCGCCAGGCCCTTCGTTTGTTCCCGCGAGAGCTGCTTGAGAGAAAAGTGCGGGGATGTGAATGTTACGAGATGCAGGGTCGCATAATTCTGTGGATATTCAATCCCCCTCCCGGTCCGTCGCTTAACCCAGTTACGCCGGCTGCAATCTCGTCTCGGGAGTCGAATCAAGTTAGCCTGAGAACCGATACGATTTTTCCCGAGCGAGCGAGCGAGTAAAAGATCGAACTTTCCCCGGGCTTTTCTTCCGCGCCTCGCCGGCGCGACGTCGATTATTATTGATTGTCATTCGGCCGCTTTCGCCGGCTCGCCCCGCTATCGCGCCCGACGATGATAGAGTTAGCCGGCGAGCGAATGAAGAATAATCTCTCGACGCACGCGTTTACTCGTGCTTGTTTATCTAGCTTCTCGATTAGAAAATGACGGACGCGCCCGCGACCGCGCTTTCTCTCTTTATCGCACGTACGAGTCATCAATCTTAATTAAAGACGATAAACGGTATCGTTCTTCTTTCCGATTTAGACAACGCTTCGATAAAGGCGATATTTCCATTTCGTTCCACTCCGCGCTGCGAGATTGCTCGCATTTCTGCTCCTAATCCGCAACGCAATCCGAATTTCCTTTTACTCTTACGGAAACTTGCTCATAAGCATAAATAGCCTGGTATAAACTGCATGCATCACGTCCACGCCAACGTGGACTCGACAGCGGAAGCTGTCTCCTCTCCGCTCCGGTGCATTCACGTTTCGTCCTTAATCCCGCGCGCCGGCCGAGCGTTCCCTTTGGATCTCCAGGGAATTAGCTCGAACTTCCTTTACATCTTCGCGGCAAATGCTCGCAGATGAAGCACGCTCCGCTTAAATAAGCCACGTTAATAAACTTATTTTCGACGCTGTCGAAAACAAATCAACGGGATTACCGCTGTGTCCTTCGGTTCCGTCTCTTTCAATTATATCCGCGCGTTTCGATCGCCTCTTTCATCGCAGCAACCCCGCTTCTGTTACATTATTCCTCTCTGGCCGGCAGCCAAGCGCTCCCGGTGATATTTTACAAACGGCCCGGGCGTACACAATCCACGGGCGAAATTATGACGCTAATTAAACGGGTCGGTTTACGACGCGACGACTCGCGCCAAGTATTTTCCTCGTGGCGATTATTCGTGCCTCGAGGAAAGATCAGCGCTCGCGCGCGTTTTCCGCATGGGGGGGGGGACATTTTTAACGATCGTTACGTCAACTCGACGGACTCCGCTCTTCCGTCCCTTAATAACGACGATAAGAAGCGTGCCGTACTTCTACGTGGGGTTTCGCGCCTCGCCACGAGACCACTCCGTCATACGAGCGGGCGTCCTTCCTTCCTCTCGCTCGGACGTTGATAAATAAGTTCGAAAAACAAGCCCTTTGTTCTCTCCTCTCCACGAACGAGAAAAGTCTTCGATCTTGCTCGAGGCGCGCTATGTCCCGCGTTGTTTCCGCTCGCCTTTCTTTTCGATGGACGACCCTTTCCTCGCTTTTACACCTATACGAAGATTTGATTCATCTGACGACGTTTATCTGTTACAGTTTCATCTGTCCGTTCATAGCCTTATAACATCAATTGCATTTCGTGTGTCTGTTCATTTCTCGTATCACGTTTGACTGTGTGTCAATTATAATGCACTGTTAAACTCGTAGTGTCAAATTATACTCAATTTGAGTCATTTTTAACTTTTCCATAGGTCGCCACTGCTCCTACTCAATATTGCATTAATTTTGGCTAAAAGAAAGGTAAAATTTTGACTAACATAAAAAATAAATTAGATAAATTAATAACATATTGATTAAAGCTTACTCAATATGTCGCTGATTTTATCTCATTGGTTTAGTCAAATTAACTGAATATTGAGTAAGAACAGTGGCAACCCATAGGAGTTTACAGTGCTTCAAGTCCAAAAATGCAGATTGTGTAACTGCAATCTCGACGAGTGAATAGATATCTTGATTGCGTGAGCGACGACGCCGGCAGTTACGTAGGAGGCACGTAATCTTGAACTTTGTCGTAATGACGTTAAATTTTATGAGACACGAAGTCCTATAATCCCGGTGCCATCTTTAGAATGGTAATATGCATAAACGGATTGTCCCACAAACTTGTACGGGTTAAGTTTACCGCAACGACGACTGATTCGAGACCGTACCGCTGCTATCAACGTCATCACCGTCCTTAATGGACATTCGTACTTCCTACTACTTTGTAACACGTTTAGATGTACAATTGTATCGGCAATTTACAAAAATAACAAAAAATAGGAAATTTGCGACAAGATTAATTTAACGAGGAAGTGAAAGAAATTTTTTTTATTTTTTCACAAAGGATAATTCATTTCAGACAGATTGTTATTTATACATTTATAAAATTTTTTAAAAATTTAATGAATTCTTGCAATTTTTGCCTATCAATTAATCAACTGTCAAAAGAGAATAGAGTTTTACATATATTTTGCATGCATTCTCGAGACCGTTCTAAACGCCGCGTAGGATGCGAAAAAGAGAGAAAGAGAAAGAGAGCTGTCTGCAGATATAACGGGGTGTTTAAGTGCACTTTGCCGCCCCGCACTCAAAGTAAAATACATCGCTGCTCCATAAAAGTATAAGCCGGCCTGATAACACGCATCCGCATCTTCGCGCTTGCACACGCGTCAGCGTAATGCATCGGACACGCTATAAACCGCATCGAGTGCGCGGTTATCGAAAAAGAGAGAAAGGGCGACGAGGGGAGACTGGCTCTAAAGGGAGCTCGTGCTCTAGCGCGCGGGGCACGCGCTACAGAAATGAATCTTCCCTCCTTCGGTTTCCGCGATGCGTCTTTCTTTCCCTCTTTGCCTTTTTGTCGCATTTCTGCATCCAAGTCTTTCTCTCCCTTTCACTCCGTTGCGTCCTTCCCTTTCTTTCTCTTCTCTCACCCATCCCCCCTCTCTCTCTCTCTCTCTCTCTCTCTCTCTCTCTGTGTCGGTGGGTCGATCGGTATCTAGGTCGCAGGTTTTGGCAGTACGGCCCGCGCCCTCCCCGGCCTCCTTTCTGCACCACCGCCACCCTTTCATTGAAACGCAACATCGCGCCGTATCCACCAGGGATTTACGCAAATTTCAATTCTCGTACGCGTGTCCTTCGCGCCGCGAGATTTTTTTTTCTGTCACATTCCAGAGATTCTTGCCGAGTTATTAATTTATTATGCAGATAGATGTCACAATCATTATTTTAAGCGAACTTTAAGTAAATGCATATTTACTTTCTCATTCAGAAGATTATTTCAAGTCGCAGAGTAATACGCTTTATGTAGCGGCAAGATTATGACCGAATATTAAATATCCTGTTTTCATCGGCCGATCGATCGCTGCGGCGCGATCGGTCTAATAGCCATTAATGCCGCGTAAATACGGCGTAACGCGTTGTTGACCCAAACAAAATTTCCCGACCGTATTATCGGAGCGTCGCGTTAGTCTCGAACCCTATTAAAGCCCGCGTTTTCATCAAGTGTTCGTTACGATAACGGGATTGGCCTCGGGGTCGTCCTCGACCGCTCGTACGTGTCAAAGCGCTCATTACGATTCAATAATTTTTTTTTTCCACGGGAAAAGCGAAAGTCCCTTTCTTTTTCGACGGCCGTGTATTCTCCAGCTACAATGAAAATCATGGAAGTAATGTGACACCTTGGTAAACATTTAATACAATTTCTTCGTGGAGAACGTATCGTGCGAATTGTTTCGGGAACTCGATATCCTTGGCGCGCTTTGGTGAATTATAACGGAATATTAAGTGTCATGAGCCGATTGCCATAACGCGATCGGCCTAATAGCCATTAACGGCGGCGTAAAGATAAAGGTAAAACCCGTTGTTGACCCACACACGTCAAATCCACGTGCGTGTTAGTGGAGGCGCATTTCATTAGCGACACCGTATCTCGCGCGCACTGTGGCGGTTGCAGTATTTATTACGACAACATCGCCGACGCCGTCGTGACACATTGACGGTAACGATGAAAGTTCGCGCACGATAAGCTGGCTAACGTCGCTCGGCCCCGTCGTAAGTCCCCCGATATAATTCGTCCCCGTAAATTCGCGCGGAATTCCGACCGAGTTCCTCGCGAATCCCTCGACCGGCTACGTGCCACGTAGCGATATTGATAATTCAACCCTCTATTGTGGCGGCACTTAATCCTGTTAGAACTCGATCAATCGACCATAATACCCTTCGAGGCTACGTACACGGGAGCGATCGCCTCTCGCTTCAAATTCGCCATTGATCCGCGGACCGTTCGCAGGATCGCGCGTCTCGTCGATTATCCTCGGAGGAAATGTCTATAAAAAAATATAAATACGATGTGGCTTCTTCGCCTCGATCGCGGCCATTTTTCGTATCGTTTTGTACCTTTTCACGAATTTAGCTGCTCGAAATAGCATCAAATTCATATTACGAACCAACAAAAAATACCAGCATTACGTTCAATGTTAAAACGAATGTGTGAATATCATACACTTTTTGCGCATGATGTGTCTCCCGTTTTAAGATATCTATGAGTGTGTGAATTTTTAAAGTGTGTGATATTCACACATGTTTTTTAAATTCACACACTCATAGGACACATCATACGCAAAAAAATGTGTGATATTTACATATTCTCTAAAAATGAATTAGTGGAAATTTGACTGATTTTATCAGTGAATTCCTTTTTCACTGATAAACAGTGATTATCGTCACGCGCTGCGCGCACCACGCGCAGTACGATTGAATATCACTATAATTCTACTGCATCAAGCAGTGAAAACTAAAATTCACTAAATAATTCAGTGACTAGCCACTAATTGCCAGTAGTATACTTATCACTGTTTGATATAGTAGTTATACACTGTGATAATTAGTGATTATACTCTGATTTATTTTTAGAGAGTTTATTTTAACAGTGTTGTGAGGGAAGCGTAAAAATATTTTTTTCCGCTAAAAATTCCTTGTTGGGAAATCCACGTGGGGCTCATTCGATTGTTTGCGAAAGCTCGTTAAAGCTGGAACATTTCTATCGAAAGCGGGCGATGGCATACGCGGGGGCGTGCGCAAAGGAAAATGGGTTAATGCGGATCTACGTGCGCGCACACGTGAATCAATTTGCGAATCTATATTTGCGCCGCCGTCCAGCGCCGTGCCATTTCGAGAGAAGTCACTGACGTCGCGTCGCGGTCGTCGGGAAAGTATCGCGGCGGCAGTGTGCCGATGCGATGCGCCGCGTCAATCAGCCTGCGGCCGGAAAATCGAGAGAACTAAAAAAAGCGAGGAGCCAGGCTTTCGCGGAGCTCTCGCCTAGTGCAACAAACGCGACGACGGACGTCGGGACGGCGGCAATCTTGTCTCCGCGGCCCCGACGTGCGTAAACACGTAAATCTGACGTCTTAAATGATGCACTTTCCTCGTGTCTGGATATTTATACATCTCGATTATTCATAACGAGATGAGAAGCTCGTATGGAGGGAAATGTATGAAGAATAAAAATGTGTCTACCGAGCAATGACACATGACACATGTATATATTTGACGGGTACATTGTGTACATAACGACTTTATAAAATCTAAGGCTTGTCAAATGCTAATCTTCGCTTGCACATTCGCCGTACTGTACGTACTGATCGTGAGGTACATCGGCGAACGTGTGATATTCCGGTTCTAATGATTATTAGAGACGCTTTTGATGGCGCACCCTACGTCTACGAATAGGAGATGATTCAGCCGCCTTTAGAGCGTCTGGGCCGACAGAGAGCAAAAGAACAATGCAGGCACGATCGGCGCGGCACGGATTGTCGCCAGCGTGTGCGACACACGGAGCAGGTTTGCAGTGCACGCGCGCGCGTGTAACGAGCGTCTGCGTCGCACGTGGTGCCCCGAGCCAAACCGTCTATGAATAAACATGCGAACCGCGGACCTGCCATCGGTTTCGGCGCCGATCACCTGGATCTCGCGGGCGTGGAATGCGAAGTAGCGGTACGGTCGCCAATTCGTGCGAAACTGGCATGTGTTCGACGAGGAATGCCGGAGCGCTGTCCTTGACCATATTAGCAATATTCCTGTGCGCGCGTGCATATATATATATATATATATATATCCCGCAGATATTAATATTTTAATCGGCCGTCTGCAGCTTCCGACCTCAATTCGGCGTAACGATTCATTTATGATCGTTAAAACTTCTTCATGTCCCGCGTGTTGAAACTTAATATATCTCCGCAGGAATTAATATTTTAATCGACCGTCTGCATCCTCAGCACCTTAATTCGGCGAAACGATTAATTTTCAATCGCTTGTAACTCGAAACTTCTGCCAAAGTATTCCTGCCAAGGAACTTATTCCTATCCAATATCTCCATCATTTAAAGGAGATGCATGGCTTCTAAACAATCGTACGTATGTTTATACATAGTACCCTATAATAATATAGTATAATAATTTTTCATCTGCTGTCAACGAGGTCTCCGAAACCTTTGTTTGTTACTGAGTGCTAAGTATTCTTGCCAGCTAACAATAATGGCTTTGATGTCCTTGCTGCAGAATTCGCGGAATATCGCGAGTCTTAAAAGAGAGGACACCTATTTATTGCATGTTGTTTGTCTCTAATAGACGGACTGCTAATGGCAAAACCTACTTTTAAACAGAGACACATGACAAAATCCTTCTATCTATATATTGATATTTCTCAGTTGAATCTTTCATCCATTTAATTCCGTCATTTAAATTTTTTTTCAATTATTTGCTCTAATTTATTTTTAATATTAATCTCTCCCTTGTGTTGCAATTTTCTATTACAACGAAAGAAAAATACTTTGCAATAATAACTTTACAGAAAACTGTTCTGTAAAGTTAATCTTCTCAAAACATCTTTCGAATGATCGTGCACCTAACTTCGCCGATCGAACTTTTAGCGAATTTTCTCGTCGTTTCTTCTCGTCACGTTGATAATTGCCTCGACGTAGCCGCGGCTCCCTTAACGATCCACGCCAGCGAAACGGACGCGAGAAGCCGTAAAGTTCGATCACACCACAGTATCGATGCCCGTCTCTCAGGGAAAAGTTCGGCGCGGTCCGCTTTAACTTGCCGAGCTCAGCCGCGCGATGACTTAGCGGGGTACGAGAGAGACGTGTCCCTATATCGATAATTTATTCCTTCGGCTGCAGTAGCGATTTTTCCAACGTGTCAGCGACACTTTTACCGCTATATTTTATACGTCCGCCCGCATGCACAACCGCCGTCGATGCAGCTGCTCTTGATGCGCGCTACGTCTCCTCGTCAAGCACGGGAAGGTAATAATAATAATATACGTCGTGTTGGCGCGGGAGAATCGATATACAAGATGCATACATGCATAAATAATCCCACTCCACTTGGCCGCGGACGTGGTTGACTCGGCACATGAGCGATACTTCCGATGTGTTGCGTCGAGAGGAAAAAAAAAATCGAACGTCATCGTTCGCAACGCGTTCGGCGTGACGAACGTATTGGTTACGCAAGATGTACGTAGATTACATAATGACACGAAGATACAACCTGACGGTACATTCTGCAGAAATTCAGAGAAAGAGCTCGGCGCGGAACGTAATGGGAGAAAAAAAAAGAGCCACTTGAATTGTTCATAATTGCTCGAGCGCGCGAGATACGCGTCCCCCCCCC
>VBVQ01002296.1:0-26071 GCA_011636635.1 Tetramorium simillimum | reverse complement strand
AAAGTTAAATATTAAGAAAATAGAAGATAATAAGACAAATCTCTATAAACTGATATTTTCTCATTTTCATCTTAATCACAATTCTAAAAATAATATATTCTCGCAAAATAAATTCACTGAGTGCATATACCAGAAAAGACAAATATTATATTTTTATATATTTTTATCAATTATATTAAAGTTAATTAAGTTAATTTATTCAACAAAACAGCGTTTAAAAAAACTAAGTTTTCTCAGACTCAGATGCTTCACGTCACTATAGAAAAGAAATTATATTCGCGCAGATCGTAAATAAGTATATTCAATAAACTAAAACCATCTATAAATTTCAATCTATTATATAATTGCAAAAGTAGAGTTATCTAACATTTAACAATTAAGCAGAATAAACGTTAGTAATGTATCAAAAAAACAAATGTATAATCGTGCAATAAATTGACTTACCAGCAGGGCAAAATCGACCTTCCGGGCCAGCAAATTCAGCTAAATTTCTCTTTACTGGAATGGTATCATCCATTAAGGTTAAATGGACTGGTTGATCAGCTTCGTGATTGGTACCGGTTAGAGCAACAGATGACAAAAGATCGAAAGATACCACATTATCTGGTTTTGGATATTCTATCGGCGTCGATTGAGCTGCAGATTTCAACTTCTTATGATCAGGACCTATAAACATACGATACGAAAATGTTTAAAATATCGTATTTCAAATTAATATTTGCAGTATTTTTTTTTCAAAAATGCATAAATCTCTTCTCACCTCCGTGGGATAAAGTCCATGGCTCCCTTCCTCCTAATAACATTGAGAAACCAGAATACATTAAACCGCCATAAAGACCAAGAGAAGAATGGAAGCTGGGCCTCATATTTCTTACGGCCTTCAGTTCCTTATAGATCCAACTATTTTTTATTTTGTCTGTATACGTTTTCGGCTCTAAGCCTTTCGTCGGTGAGGTGTTACTTTCCGCGTCTATAATCGCTTCAATAACGCTTTCTGCAGCCAACATGCCACTTTTCATAGCATTATGAGTTCCTTTAATTTTAGGTACATTTAGAAAACCTGCCGTACATCCAATGAGACAACCACCAGGGAATTGGAGTTTGGGAATAGATTGAAATCCCCCTTCTACCAACGCTCTAGCACCATAAGCTATTCTAGAATTAAAAAGACCAAACGTAAAGAACGCGAAACAGTATGTACAATGAAAATCTCGTATTAATATACCAACCTTTTCCCTCCTTCAAATGTTGGTCTAATACTAGGATGCTGTTTAAACCTCTGAAACTCTTTAAATGGAGATAGATAAGGATTGGTATAATCCAATCCTACGACAAAGCCTACTGCAACCAGAGGTGTATCTTCATTCAAATGATACAGAAATGATCCGCCGTATGTATTTTTATGAAGTGGCCAGCCAATCGTATGCTCCACTGCTCCAGGTCGATGTTTGCTTGGCTCTATCTCCCAAACCTTTCAAAAAATATTTCACTTTAAAATATAAAAAGTATTTATATAATTTTTAAATTTGTTTCAGTGCTGCTCGATTATAATTACCTCTTTTAGTCCGAGACCGTATGTCTGCTGCTCACAATCTTTTCGAAGATTCAATTTCTTTGTCAACTGCTTCGTCAAATGGCCGTGACAGCCTTCTGCAAATATGGTACATTTTGCATGAAACTCCATGCCCCGTTCGAACGTATCTTTAGGCGAACCGTCTTTAGCAATACCAACATCATTTGTGGCCACTCCTTTAATAGATCCGTCCTCGTGATACAAAACTTCTGCCGCTGAGAAACCAGGGTATAGCTCGACACCACTAGCTTCCGCTTGTTCGCCAAGCCATGTCACTACATGACCCAATCTACATACAGAAATACAAATTTTTACAATCAAATGGGACAAATGTGCTACTTATTTTCCACGTTAAATTTAAATTTACCTCACTATATAATTCCCATGATTATACATTGGCATCCCTTTGAAGATAGGTATAGATATCCTTCTCTTTTCCGTGAGAAATGCAAACTTATCTTCTGTAACAGGCGTATTTAACGGTGCACCCAATTCCTTCCAATTTGGAAAAAGCTCATTCAAAGCAATCGGGTCCAAACAAGCGCCACTGAGAATATGTCCACCGACTGCAGATGCCTTCTCAACAAGAGTCACCCTAAGTTCTTTGCCATGTTTCTCAGCCAATTTACGAGCCTGAATAGCTGCCGACAATCCCGCTGGACCACCACCGACAATCAAAATATCGGTTTCGTCCACAAATCTCTCCATGTTCACATCTGGTGGATAAAAAGAGACATTCTCATTGCATTCATATTATTTTAATGAAAAATCGAGAGAGATACACATACCTTTCCATCTCGAGTCCGTCTCTCTGGGTTTCACTGTATAATGAGTGGTGATCTGAGGAAATTTTGCGTCCGAGTACGTCCTCTGAAAAATCCTTTGCAGCCTCTGTACTGCCAAAATGCAACCAAAA
Source organism: Tetramorium simillimum (assembly GCA_011636635.1). Lineage (NCBI taxonomy): Eukaryota > Metazoa > Arthropoda > Insecta > Hymenoptera > Formicidae > Tetramorium > Tetramorium simillimum. The sequence continues at coordinate 23,582 of VBVQ01002296.1, read as the reverse complement.
TGAAAGTAAAGTAGATGCCTCGAATTAGAATATTTCATCATATAGTGAACGCATTATATTTATGTGTAAAAGTACACACAAATGATAAAGAAAATTGAAATATTAAAAAATTTTGAATTCATATATTTCAATCATGAAATTCTAACTTCACAAAGTTTCGCGCTTCGGCAAAAATTCGTCTTTTTTTGTCAAAACAATTCAATATTTTTCCTATTTTTTTTCAATTTCAAATAAAAATACGTTTCTACTGGCAAAAACAAAAATTTATATTTTCAACCGAAAATTTTCTCGCGAGTTTTAGACACTTAAAGGTAACTGGTAAAACAACAAATTCGCGCTGTAAGCAAACCAGGACCGAATTAGAAGGTGCAGAATAAGTGCAGAAAGTGGACCTTGAGCTTTCAAGTGATATTTATATGTCGCGGGGGCAAAGGGCAATTATGTTTTCAGCGTTTATCCATCACGTAATGCAATCCGAGATTAAACACTTGTTATTTAAAGAAATAAAAGACACAAACAGGATGGATAGAATTAGCTCTATCCACCTTGGACACAAAAACATAAAAAATGCGAACTGAGCATCGCCAGCATTTATTCCAGACAATAAATTCATTGATGCGGAACGCGCAAACGCGATTCAACATGGAATAAACGATAAAAATATTTACATGCGATCGTACTTTTTTGCAAAATCTAGCGCGCCCTTTAATGACGTTACATAACGCATATGTTTCATAAATCCTTAATCGTCTCATCAGCGAAGCCTCGACGTATTATCGACGATCGCTCGTTCTCCGAAAACGGAGCAGTCGGCGAACTCTAAACAGTACGGCTTGTTTTCAAATCGAGTTGTCAGTCCGCGACGATAAGGTTATGTCGCTGAAAAATTCTGATGACGTCGACGCACTTACCGGTCCCGGACGTAGCGAACATCGCGGAAGCCATGATCGCGCACTGGCAACACACAACTATCGATCAACGATCTGACAATTATAATAAAAGGAAGGAAAAGAGAACAGCAGCCGCCGCTTGTCGTTCGAGCGCAAGTGGCGCCATCAAAGAATACCTCGGCGACATCTGTGCGAAGCAGGCTCAACCTCGTTGCGTCAACGAGGAATCGATTGCGATTCTCGATTCGATATCGATTTTTCTAAAATCACTAGAGCGCGACTGTTCGATGAAGCGGCTAGAGAAAACCGCGAAAATCGTCGAGGGGCAACACTGGGGATCGCGCTGCTGCTGAATGTAGCATTCCACCAGGGATGTGCTAATTCTACCATTTCTACCCGGCTCGCGGATTCCGGGAAAGGAGCGCGCGATTGACCGTCACCGGGAATAAGGCTCGCGGTAGGACGATGCTGTTGCACAGAGTGACCTCGTTGTTTCGTGGAGGGACTATTCTCAGGGAGACGAACGCGATATACAAACCGTTCCTGCGGTCGTCGATCACAACGCCGTCCGGGGCGATCCTACCCGAGCCGAAGAGGACGCCGTTCAGCTTCCTGGGCGTCGTCAGCAGCGTGATATTCGGCCTGCTCGTCGGCGCCACGATCAGCAAGAATATAGCCAACTTCCTGGAGGAGAACGATCTCTTCGTCCCCTCGGATGACGACGACGATGATGATGACAACTAACGACCAGCTGATCTCGTCTCGTTATGATTGTTGAGAATATTCAGTCGGTTAGACGTGCTCTTAATGAAGGTAATTTTTCCGTGTATTCCTAGAATAACTTGTGACAATCATGCATGTGAAGTCAATGCTGTCAGTTTATCGTACAAACATGGTGTTATCATTCAGCTGGCTCAATTTTTAAATATGGAAAAATATGTACTATTAAATAATACATGTATTCAGATACAATAAAAATATGTACTTATATGCTAAAAAAAAGAGAACTTTAAAATAATCTGTTAATTACTTATATATTTATATATTTTGATCAGCTGCAAACTTTAACATGATTGCTGACACTTAACAACTTTGAATTTTGATTGTCGTTAATTTTTACCTAGCTTAGAATGTCACTTGAATTGTTTTCAGATTCAAGTTTAACGTCGCAGTGACGCAAGACCAGTAAATTGCATAAATTCAACAGAGGAAGAGGGGTCTCTTCGCTTACTCAACTTAGGTACCTTACTTACGCTTCAATACCTGAGATTATGTAAATTATCATAGAAATATTTATTTATACAATTGTTGAAAGTTAAGTAGAACTTTTACAAAATCTATGTATTTATAAATCTATATATGTATATATTATATCTATAAATAAATTGTGTTAAATACAGTGTAAGTAATACAAAAACGCTCAATATGGCATCTGTACAATCGGGCGGTGTTAATAATCAGGTGTGTACCTGTGATTATAATTACACGTCTCTTTTCAGTCTTCGATTAATATTCATAAATTTTCAAATGTGATTTCCAATAATCTGCTCAAAATTGACAGTTTCGATAGTATTTGCTACAAGCACAGTACAAATCTATAAAAACTCGTAGAAAGATTCTATTTTAATTTTTTCAAGACTATACAAACAACTGATCTATCTTCTTATAGAAGAATCGATATGTCTCTAAAAAAAAAGAATGCCTTTTTTCAACATTACAATTCGACGATAAATATCTATCACAATTCATCGAACGATTTTTAAAAATGTCTATCACATTATCTGAAACGTAAACTTGCAAGAAATAAAAATGGATACATAGTCTAGTCTGTACGAAAGTTCATAAATACGGAAATATATGTGAATAAATAAATAAATAAGTCTCGTTGGATACACAGAGTATGGATTATAACGATAAAGATAAACGAATCTCTTTCATAGTGTAAAAGTAGAGAATCGCATCACAGAAAATCTTGTTGGACTTGAAGATGAAAATACGAGAGAAAATCTCTTTGTACTTGCATCCATTTGAAAAATGAGACTGAGTCGAAAGAGTGCCCGTGCTAATAAATAAAAATCTGAATTAAAGTATGTATACCAAGCAGACTGACGCATAGTACTCAAGAAAGCAGTCGACGAAGAATTATCCAGTAAGTTGAAAGCAAATAAGCAAACGCGGAAATATAAACTTTACTAGTTAGATTCGTTGTTTAGTGAACAATTATTGCGTTTCTCTTGATCTACATCGATCGTTCGTATTGAAGATACATGGATTATTGTGATGGATTGGCTTCCATTTGATGAGCATATGAAACGCGAGTAAAAGCGAAGATCGCAACGCATTATAGATCTACATAATGTTGTGCTTGTGTCATACCCTGCCTGCGTATAAAACTAACTCCGAATGTTAAGCGTAGTGAGCACTGACTCGATTTTATTGCGGCGGCCTCTTGTGTGAACCCCAGCCGTGAAAGCATTTCGTGAATCTTCTGGATTCCTTACCTTTGGCAGTTAAAAATAACTTACGGGGTTTGTCCGGTTGTTTCACGCGCAAGTGTTGAATATATACCTGAAAAAAATAGAAAGGATGCATTTACTAACGCTCTGCATATTATTTTTAAACACTTGGAAATTAATTTATTCTTTGTTGTGAAATATTTGCAATGTTTTCATTAAAAATTATCTGTAAAGTTGGCATTGCGAATGTGAATTATATAATTGATATTTATAAAATTCAGACCTAAAAATTATCAATAGTCAATCTTGAATAACTAACCTGAGCTGACTTGTAGGCCAATTTGATTTCAACTTCTGAACAGCGAGTACCCAGCCAGAGAAATACTTGTTCTCCATTATCGAGGATCATTATATCATCATCAGCCAAGTCATCCTGCAAAAAACATGTTATCCATTTATCATAAAAAAACCTGAAGGTATTCTGATGATATACTAGAAATCTGTTATTAATATCAGAATATTTTTCTATGTTAGAAATTTACTTGGCAAAAATCGGTGCACTTCTCGCTGATTGTAAAGTATCCCTTCTCATTGGAACATCTAAAGAGTCTTGTATAATTCATAAACTCTGCATCAGTGTCATACGGTTTCTTCCCTCCAAGCGCCACCCAGAAAAAGTTGTCCGGTTCCTCGCCTTCGTTTAATACTTGCAGGCTTAGCCATGGCTGTATTCAATCATTTATATTTATTACCAATAATAAAAAATAATCCTTTTTTCATCGAGATACAAAATATTCTATTTCTTGAAAACAAAAATTCAACAAACATTTATATTTGTGATCTATATCAAATTGAACAAAATTGAAGTTAAGCTTTTTAGGATCTGAACATAAAAGATTTACAACTCACATTGTTGAACATTTCCTCTGCTATTTCTCCAACTAGACGAGCATCTTCAGGATCAGACTTCGAGCCAATCCACGCGTACACGATACCAGTTCCTTCGTCGGAATTGTTGAATGGCACATTTAAGAGATAACTATAAATGCAAAGAGATGTATTATAGACGGTATATATGGTAATAATCGCATGTATCTAACATAATGTCTCACCAGAAAGCAGAATTCAATGATGTCGAATCTGCCGATATTTGAATAAGTCGAGTACATAAGGCACTGCCGTTACTTCGCAGATGATAAAACTCCACTTTGTTACTATTCGGCTGTTTACGTTTGCCTTGATGAATAATGAACTTGCGTTTGAAGTAACTCATGAACTTTAAATTTTCTTGTTGTTGATGCGTCCTCACAACCTCTAAATTTTCGCCAAACAATGATTTAAATTTCTTTTGTAGACTGAAACAGAAAAGAAATGATTCATCTGATATTAACTATCACAGATAAATATATCTATAATCTTTACCTAAACGTAAACGTCAGCCAACCCATGTTTCCCGCATCTCTGCCTTGCCAGAAGTACACTGTGCACTGATAATCGTCTTCATATTGCTCTTCACCGTCTTCGTTCTCCGTTATATCCAGTGGCTGGTTTAACCAAAATAGCAATTTATTATAAGTCTGATAGTCCAGATCAAATCCAAATGGGAAGTCATTATTTTTAAGTCAATAATAATATGAAATCTGATAATTATTCTAGTTCATAAGATAGTTAGTAAGTCTTGTACCAGACCTGCGAACAGGTATTATGTTACCTCTGCAGGATTACGCGATGTAATATATATTATATTCTGGTTAAATAAATAAATAAAAAAGTTTTGTATCGACACAACGATGCGTTTTACATACCATCCAATACCGACACAAGAAAACGTAACAATCCGCACTGTAAAAATGTCCTAATTCTTCCTCCGGTAAGCGTACAAATTTCTTTCCTTCCAACACTAACGCTTCCATTCCCTCTAGATCATCATTCCACTCTGTCATTAATTGATGCGCTTCGGCAGCCGACATCAATGGTTGCCGCGGCATGAATAAAGCAGCCAAATCCGCCTGAAAGTGACAGAAAATGATTAAAAATTTTTCAAAAATAAAAATAATAGATCAAAAATGTAATTATTATGTATTTAAATGTACTTTTGTTTCCTGTTGCTTAGCCCATTTAGTGAGATCCGCTCCAGTCTTAGCGACTGATTCAGCTGTCCTGGTGAAGTCCACGGCAATTACTTCGTCCCATCCGGTAAATTTAGATTTGAAAATCTATATAAGGCGAGAAGCAAGCATTTTTCAATGAAAAATACTTATAGATTTAAAAAATTTTATAAACTGAGTTAAAGAAACATTTGTACCTGTGATTCAGTACCCTCTTGCAATCTCGTTACCATCGCATATTCTGGCCTCTCTATCATGTTGAATAATTCTTGAGATAGCTTTACAGCAGCGGCACGTACTAATCTTGTCGATTTTTTACCAAACCTATAATCATACGCATAATTAATTTAATCAATGTAGATTTAAAAGTAATTTAAACAAACTCTTTATACTTACCAAACATATACATCTAAATAGCAGTCTAATATATACACATTGCGATTATTTAACAAAGTATTCGTTAATTTTCCATGAGGAACCTCAACCTGCGGTAGTTCTAAATAACCCATTCCGAGTTGAACTTGATACAGTCTGGGTACGAGCGGCACAAAATTTGGATCCACGTGCTCCTATCATAAAAATAAGCGAGGTGATTATAACATAAAACTAAAGAAATAATTATTAAATACATTAAAAGTAAAATTAATTAAATAAAACTTCAAACTTATGCTTAAATAATATAATGATATTTTTATTACTTGTGTTATACATATGCTAAAAAAGCTTACAATAATTTGCAGATTTTTCTGTTCATGCTCGTCTACCCCTAAATGTAACAGGAAATCTTCGGATTCGGCACCCATAACGTCTGTTATAATCTCAGCTTTATTTTTCCGTTCATTCTTATTAATTTTCTCCGCCATCAGTCGCGCCTTTGACTTTAATGTACTCTTCGCTTTCTTTCCATACCACATGAATATCTTATTCCCCGTATCGAGAACAAATACATAACCGGGATCCAGAGACTCGATACAGACTGGAACTGGTTCCAAATGTATAGAAGCTCCCGCCGCGTGCACTCTATATAAACGAGTAATCGCTGGCTGAAATAGAAAAAATTATGATCTTGATGTAACTTGAATTCTCTCTTCGAAAATTTAATTAACAAATGAAAAGTTAAGCGCTCACTGTATCTTCCACTGTGTAAAAACCGGACGACGTACGACCGCCCTCGATGTAGGTGATACCTGAATCAAACAGCATCAAAAATTCATCCGATTCGTCCCCCTGTTCTTCTCTAATTGTCCGACATTGTGCACCTAAGTAGTTTCTCAGATTTACGGCGTGAATCGCCGCACACGCTTTTTTATCTAACTGTGAAAACATATTGTGATTAAATTAATCATATACGGTTCATGTGTGAAATAATCGTTCAGTGTTTAATCTTAGACTTTTTCTATTATCTTGGTTCGAAAGTATACGTACTGTAGCCTTTTCTCCAATCCAAAAATAGATCGCCCAAGTCAACGATCCACCTTCGTCTATCCCGGTTTTCAGGATAATGTAACAATCGCCCTCGTAAAACTTGCCGTGCGCCACCTCCTCGATCTCATTCGGCAGAAAGTTTTCTATCTCCCAAACCGACAAACCAGGTATTTGACCTGCGTCTTCATCAAAGAACTCGGAATAATCCAGCGGCGGCTTCTCTAAAGCTTCATCCCATCGCTTGGGTCTAAAAATTGTTAATTAATCATAATAAGCGTGGAAAAATATATGCTGGACAAAACAAATGTAATACAGTTAGGAAATTCCTACTCACTTCAAGGATTCTGCTTTCGATTCCTCGCATTCCTTATCCTTGTTCTTCTCTTTCGCTATATCCTTCATGCCCTAAAAATAGTCATAATTATAAGTTTTTCTACGTAAAGACTGCAATGTGATTAATGAAACGATGATGTACTTTGAGAATTTTAGCCTGATCTTGGTCAGCCTCTTCTTGATCTCTTCGTCTTCTCAATCTCATTTTACGCGCAATTGGATCTTTACTGTCTATAATCAAATACGTGTTTTTACAAAATATCAGATCTTTACATTTTATCCTATTGTATCTAATGATTATGTAATACGTACTAGCAGTTTGAACTGGAGCTGGTACATTAGCACCGGCAAGACGCAACTGATGTTGCAACGAGAAATCAATGTTATAAAATTCTATGCCCGATCCCCTTTGTACTTCTGTCGGTTTTGGTGGCATCACTAAATTTGGATTGTCCCGCAAATCTAGCTGATCTAGATCGGTAAGAAGATGGATGGCGTCCGGCACAGTAATCAATCGATTTGATGTTAATATTAATTGTTTTAATGAGCCACATCTAAACAATATAAATTTCTTTTTACATTATCTTAAAAAAAAGATTTTAATTCTTTTACAATAAGACAATATAAGTGAAAAAATAACTTCTTACCTGCATACTCCTTCCGGTATCATTTCTAAATGATTATTAGCGGCAGAGAAAACTTGCAAAGATGATAATTTTCCTATTCCAGAAGGTATGCCCTCAAAATCTAATTCATTATCGTTCAAATATAATCTTCTTAATGTCAAAATCTTGCACACGGCGGCTGGTATTGCACTTAATTTGTTTCGCGACACGTTCAAAATCTCCAATTTCGTCCACAGTTCTAGAAAATATGTCTTTCTATTAGTTGGTACTAAAAACTATGCAAGATTAATTGTAAAAATTCGATTCACTGATATTCACCAATTGCTGTTGATAATTCCGTTATTTGATTGTCACTCAAGTTTAAACGGCGCAAATTCGACAAGGAATAAAGCGCGTCAGGCACTCGGGGTAAATTATTCTGTGACAAATCGAGTTCTTGCAAATTAGTTAGCATTTCTAGACTAGAAGGTATATTATTCAATGTTCGTTGTGTATCTCGCATTTGTAATGTTGTTAAATTCATTAATGATGGCAATTGTCTGAAACATGTTGAGAGAAAAATAAAGAAACTACTCTTGAAAAGAAAAATATACATATTCTAAAAATTGACATCCAAATATTTCCTACCTTAATTGAAAATGACCTAAAGGATTGTGATTCAGATTTAAAGTCTGTAGGTTAGCTAAACGTCGAGTCTGTGGAGGCACTGTCTCTAGCTTGTTGTTACTAAGATCCAAAAACAATAAGTCCGTCAAGTGGATGAACAATGTATTTGGTATGGTTTCGATACTGAAAAAATAAAAATAGAAGTCAAAGCTTTCTTGATCATTTTTCCCTAATCGTCGTAACATGCCATTAGTTGTCAATACGTACTGATTATGACTTAAATTAAGATTGAGCAAAGAACGTGCTCTTTCTAGGCCTTCAGGTACCTCCTTCAAATTGTTGTGACTTAAATCTAAGGTTGTCAGCTCCTCTAAATGAAACAGCTCCGCCGGGATACCACTGGATTTGATATTATTATGCCTTATGTTTAACGTTCTGAGACAGTTCAATTCTGTCAGTTCTCCATACAAACGTTCCAACTTGTTTTTGACAAGTGACAGATGTTCCTAGTGAATAACCAAATGCATTAATGTGCGATTCTAGCCATCTAACTAATACAACAAAACTTTTCACGGAAATTCATACAAACAATAATAATTACATAAAATACTTTTTATATGTAAATAAATATTATTGCACAATTCTTCTATCGCTTTACCAATTTCAACAATTTGCCCATCTCCTCAGGGATCTCCATCAAGTTCGTCTTGTCTAACTTCAGCCATTGTATTCCAGTCATGAGACGCATGGACTCAGGAAATTTGTCATCCTAGAAAAATCAAGACATAATCTCTACAGCTAGCTGCAATTCTCACAATCAAACCTTATCACCAAACGTGATTACTCAAAAGTGGCATGTCATTCAGCTTCTTTCACATTAAAGAAAATTGGAGCGAATGTGCGTCAAGTTTAATAGCCACCGAATGTTAATAAAGTTACAAAACAAATGTATGATCGCAAGCGAGAAACTAAGAAACGCAAAATCTCGAGATTTCTCTCGCACGGTTAACGAGGTTAACCTCTCCGCGAAGAAACCCCTGGTACTCACGCCGAAGTCGTTGCTGCTGAAGTCCACGCCTCGCACAAACGGCAGCACCCCGGTGTTGGCCATCGCGCTTACCGGGCGCTCGCTGTCGGCCGACGAGGACGACGCGTGTCGCCGTCCGGAGCACGAGAGGCACGTCCCACGGCGCTGGTACCGCTAAGTGAGTCGCAGCGGACGCGGCGCGCCGCGTCCATTCGTCGCCGATATCCTGCGATATCCTTATCGCGCCATGCGGCGCCGCAATAGCACGCCACAACCGGGACACTCGACTCTCGAGGCAGAGAGAAACCTGAGAGCGACCATCCCGGCCTTTTTCGTGGGACCGATCGTTGGCCTAGCATCCGCGCCAAACGTGGATACAGAACTACGTGGCCATGTTCACGGTCGATAAATCGCCTCCGTGCATGGTGTGTCGCCGTGCTAAAATCCACTTTTTGACCGTGTTGATAAATCATTTTTTGCATGGCGTTTTTATGCCATATCTCTACAATTTGTGGATGTTTCGCGAATTTTATTAATAATTAATTATATTAATATATAATTTAATATTTAATGTAAAAAGACCGGGATGGCCATTCTCAGGTTTCTCTCTCGTAGAATCGTAAAAAATATTTTGATGTTTTTGCGCGCTACGCGCTCGCCGCCGGCCAACCGTCGCAGGCGCACTGTGACGTCACGCGAACTGGTAGCGAACATGTTCGAAAGTGTTTCGTCTCAAAGAAACATTTTTAAAGGTTGCTGATATAGGTAATTCTTTACGCTTTGAAGTAATCTCGCTCCTAAGGGGGCATAAGATATTGATATTTTACCGTATTGTGTCTCAGGAAAGATCAGGTGCCAGGAAAAATTGAAGAAGAAGAAGAAATTGAAAAATGGTGGATCCAATTACAATGGATTTGTACGGATTGTTTGGTGTAGAGCCGACAGCGTCTCTGCCAGATATCAAAAAGGCATATCGTAAAAAAGCTTTGACGTACCATCCCGACAAGAATCCTGACAATCCGAGAGCCACGGAATTATTTCAGAAACTCTTGAAAGCATTGGAAGTATTAGAAAATACAAAGGCCAGAGTAAGTATATCAGCATCTCTTTATAATTTATTAATTCATTATTGACAGGCGTTTGATAACAATAATTCCATTATTGTTATCAAACGCCTCTTAGACTTCTAGAAAGTCTTGTAGCTGGTCTAATTTATTAAAAATGTGTTATGACAGGCAGCGTATGATCAAGCGATTGCTGCAAGGAAGCAGGCAGAGAATTGTGTGAAACAATTAAATGCTAAAAGGAAAAAATTGAAAGAGAAGTTGGAAGGACGCGAGGTAGATTACAGAAGATTAGTTGATCTCAAATCCGATGTGGAATGGCTAAAGGTATACAGCCAGTTTAATTTTGCTAAAATACTTTTTAGATTTTTAATTCATATATATATATATATATATTATAATTATTCAGGCTGAAATAACAAAATTACAAGAACCATACACGAACCAAATAGAAGAAAAGATGGAAACCAAAACCTTTACACGAAACCTGGAGGAGTTTGAAGCATACGTGAAAGATTACAGAAGATTAGTTGATCTCAAATCCGATGTGGAATGGCTAAAGGTATACGGCCAGTTTAATTTTACTATAATACTTTTTAGATTACTAATTCATATATATATATAATTATTCAGGCTGAAATAACAAAATTACAAGAACGGTACAAGAACCAAATAGAAGAAGAGATGGAAACCAAAACCTTAACACGAAACCTGGAGAAGCTTGATTTATTAAACGCTTCAACTATACAGACGCAGCAGGCAAGGATGTCATATGCAAAGTTTGCAAGTCGTGTTCAGCCACATGGCTCCGAACTAGTTAATTTAAGGAGAATATCAGAACAGTGTATTTGGCTCATAGAGGAATTGAGGTGCAGGAACTTAATACTCATAGAAGAACTGAGAGACAAGATCTCAATGCTCATAGAGAAAGGAACTTAATGCTTAATTGAAAAAATTCACATTCGTTCGTGTATTTATTTTTTCTATGAGAGAAATATATCCATAATAAAAAAATATCTATTTTTAATGTTTAACTTTACTCAGCTCATCAGGTGTAAAACGCAATACCGTTGAAATAGCATTTAACATGTGCCGTTTACTCGACGCATCGTTTGTTGTTAAATAATTTATAAATACGTATATATAACTCGATGAATGCGATATCAATTCGATTATTATTTTATCAAAGGAAAAAATAAAGAAATGCTGATTAGATCCATGCTGCAACGGATTTCCGTAGATATTACAGGAAAAATCGACAAATCGCCAATAATTTGTCAATTATTATTTCGTGTAAAAGTTCCAGAAGTGAAGCACCAGAAAAAAAAAAGGAAAGGAAGTCTGAAGCGGGTTTGAGCATCCCTGTTCGCGGGCGCGCGTTACGCAACATCGACGGGCTTCGATACGCGCGAGGTTCGCGCGCGTGAGAGATCCGGCGGGCGCGATCATCGAGTCACCGTCGGGACCGTTCTCCGTAGGAATGGCGGCGTGGGCAGTGGTGCGGGGAGCCTCGTCACGAGTCGCAGGTAACTGATAACGCAGGAAGCCGCGCGCGGTTTTTTTCGTATCACCCGCGTGCGAAGCTTGAGTTACGTTGTACCGGCGTGTTATCGGCCGGAACGTGCCGGAGCTTGGGAGAGGGAGAGGGAGAGAACGTGTGAATCCACCGCGCTGTAACCGTGAACGTGCTGCTCGAACCGTGAGCGAGAACCTCTCTCGGCCGCGTTATTCTTAAGACATAACTGGCAAGCGGGGCGCGTTCACGCACACCCTCGTGTATATGGCTTCAGTTGAGGAGCTGGATCATCAGGTCGACAGCGGCATGGGCAGCAGCGACGCGCGCTCCCCCGAGGTGAAGTCGCTCCTCCCCGACGACGAGGACGACGACGATGAGGTACGAGAGCGATACTTGGAAAAAAAAAAAGGATGATTGCATCGTAAGATGGTCTCGTGCTGCTCGAGCTTCCGGCGCGGCTTGTGCCGTGACGTCTATAAAATGTAGAATATTCTGAGGGATCAGTGAGAAAAGATCTTCAGGAGCCTGCATGGTCCTGCTGGATCTTGTTGTACCAAAGATCATCGCGAAGTGTTACTGGATGATGAGAGGAAAGTGATCTTTCTGATCCCTCGCCTGGTGTTAATATTTATTGTATTTATTATATTTATATGTAACCTTTGTACCGTGCTCTTCTTGGTTACTCCGCAAGACTGGCTGATCTGCACAGTCATTTGGGTCTAGCGAACCCATGGATCTGAGCTCACTACACTGCAGACATACACAAACAGATACTCAACATACACACCCTTGTACACGCTAGTCTAGAGGTGCTAAGGAATAAAGTAGGAATGCTTTGTGCCTATATGCAGACTCCAGAACATTAAATAACATACAAAAAAAACACTTCTTGGCTACAATTAGAGTTAATGATATAGATTCTTATGAGCATGATGCTTTTATTGCCTAAGATTAAAATTAATAAAGTATTTATAGTATCTTAGAAATGACATTTTTATTGTTTCTGTTAATAGTAGTAAAGCAAAATTTTTCATTATAATTTATTTTTATTACTCGAATTCTAATTAGTTAAATTATTTCTTTCGACTTAGGATGAGAGCTTAACAGAGAGATTACTGGGGCTTACTGAAATGTTTCCTGAGCCAGTACGCAACTTTGGATACAACGTTGGTACCTGCTTGTGCACATGTATCAAAGGTAACGTTACTCTTTCAAGAACATTAAGTCATGCGTATGCTTTTTAAGATACGCAATAAAAGTAGCAATTTAATATAGGGATAAATTACACGTTTACATGACTGTATCTTTGCAGGTCTCTATGCGTACTCGTGTTCAGCCACATGGCTGGTCTTCAGTTCGTCCACTATTCTATTCGCGCCGATCATCTTTGAGATGGAGCGCGCACAGATGGAAGATCTGCAGCGTACGCAGCAGAAGCAAGTCCTCTTAGGCCCTAACACAGCTCTGTCCGGCGTCAACACCTCGGGTCTTCCAATGGCACCGCCCGTTCAGCGATAGGCCATTGTATTACAAATTCACGTGCACGCATACAAGGACACGTACAGAAATGCCCAGTTAACCAAAAAAGAAAAAAATATCACTCGAGTTTCCCGCTCAATTATTTACTAGCGCAACTTCGTGCATCACAGGACGTCACGCAAATCATGAACGGATGACTTCTGGACGGGAACTCGCGTGGAATTTCGCGTAATTAGCCGTTTAATTGGAGCGACTCCCATAAGGTTGCGCGATGGAGAATAAAATTTGAAGTAAATATAAATTTGGATTGCTCAATGAAAGAACATAGAATTGCAGCATTCGTCGGTCTAGTCCACTCTCTTCTGCCTTTACACTTTCATATACACGCACATTCATACATAAGCACGTCTCGTCATCGTTCCTTCTGGTAATTTTTACTAGGAATCAACACGTACTGTGGTATTGTGTGGCATTTTATTATCGAACGCGTTGCAGAAGCGACGGTGATAGTACTTTGTTCGACGAAAAGAAAACCCCGTCATTCTGTCCGCTTCGTGAATAAATGATTGAGAAAAATTGGGCATGCAATTATTTGTATTAGTTACTAATACATTCGTTTATCGAAAAACGAAGCGGTGCTTGTCGTGCCGCATGTGTTATTATCTTTAATATATCTCGTCTGTTGTATTGTAATTTCGAAAGAACAAATAAAAGACATAGTGGAGTAGTGTCTTTAATCCCGTCGTGTCGTGCCGATCTTTCGTGTAAAACTTCTGCAAAGTTAATGAATAAAAGATACGCAGCTTTGTATACCATCAGTCTCGTCGTGTTCGATTATGTAACTTACGTTACTAGAAAAAAATAAATGCAATTTTCTAGTAGAAATATTGTGGTATTCGATGTTCAACTTGGTTTCTTTAAAAAATGTATTGATATTGCGATTTTTATATATAAAATGTGTAATGTATAAAAATAATTTTTAATGAAATTAGAAAAAGAAGATGCTATGTTATATAAAATGTACCAATATTAATCTAACCAACATTAGGTAATCTCAAAATAATGACTTAAGATTTTTAATAACCGCGCAAGATTATTTATCGTTATTTAAGAATATTTTATGACCGATTAGTGTAAAATTCTATATTGTATATTATTCTATATTTTCACGTGTGAATGCGATTGAAGACGCGCATGCTCTCGCGATCGATCAGTCATGAGCGGATGCGGATCTCTCGAGTGGAGTCGGAGACGCCGGAGTAAATATCGAAGATGAATCAAGCGAATGTTGAGAAATTGGTGTCCAAATTAAAATACAATGTCAGGCCACGTCGGAAGTTACAAACTCCCGAGGGTCCGGAGGGACGTCTTCGCAAATTACAGAAAACCTTGACGGCGTTGATTAAATACGAACGACTTGAATTGAATTACCCGAGAGCCGACGAAGCCAGAGGTTATGTTGACCAGGCATGTGCATTGTAATCAATTGTTATTCGCATTGTATTATTTATGAGACATATATAACGTTTATTACGGTGTAGAAAATGCGTTCTTCGAGCGAGATTTCCAAGTCATCAATAGCGATTGTTTTATTAACAATTTAAACTTGATATAATGCTCACTGAATATTATTTTGCTCTGAATTGTTTTTGTGTATTACTCTCTTATTAATAATTTTAACTTGCTATTGTAATCTATGCTCGACATTATTCTGCACTTAGTATTACTTTGTATATTGTCTTATTAATAACTTTAACCATATTATGATTTATATATTATTTATTGATATTTTTTTTCTAAAGCTCATTTCGTGTATTGTGTTCTTATTAATAATTTTAACTAGCTATTGTGATCCTCGCTCGATGTTATTTTTGGATTTGATTCTGTTTTGCATGTTTGGTATTGGAAATTTCATAATGATAGTTTCATTTTGCAGTTGATATATGAAGCATTACGTAATGGACCTACGCACAAGGAGACAATGGACATGGCCAACTTCTGGATAATTGAGAAACAACTGGTGCACAAATTGTTTAAAGTTCTTGTGCCGAGGTATCAAAATTATACCACCTCGTTCACAAAACTTCACAGAGCACCGATCATATATCCCATAGGCCACTACAACAGGGCCATTTTAGAACTTAGAGGTAGATTTTACTCTAAAGATTCATTGATAAGTCAAGCCAAAATTTCATTTACTAATACGACTATATTCCTTTTTCAGATAACATATACCCAACCGTAGAACAGTACAATCCACATGAACGAAATTTACTTCATAATCTACTACTTGATGTGGCAAAAAAAGAGTACAGGATGGAAAAATACAAAGAAGTCGCGGATAATATAAAGCAATAAAAACAAAAAACAAGGAGTTTATTAAAAAATGCTCTTGTACAGTATGTGTATTTTGTTAATTGTTTAGTACTTTATATTAAAATAAAAGAGTATAAAATTTACATTTACACAGTTAAAAGGTAAATTTTTCTCCCTTACTTTGCATGCGTAAAAGAGCTTAATGGATAATGTTCTTTGAATTCTTCTAAGTGCTTCTCCATTAGATTCATTTGCTTTCTGAAATTGTGAAATGTTGAAATTGCTAAGAGTTAATAATAAGAATTCTAATTTTAGTACACATTTGTAATTGTATATTGTGTGTCAGTATACCTGAGGTGATCAGGAATTTCCTTGTAGACATCCGTAAATAAATTCTTCCAATGTGGCTTAGATTTTCGTTCTGCTTCTGCAAAGGTACGAAGGACTTCTTTCTTCATGGAACTTACTAATTCTTGCTCTCTTTTTTCACACCACAATCCAAGCGATTCTAGATACTGACGGAACTTGACAAGTGGCGTATGGGCATTCCATTTAGCGATTTCGTCGGGCGATCGATAAACCGTGGAGTCATCCGACGTGCTGTGATGTCCAATTCTAAAAAATTTTTTTACAATTAACAATTTATTAATTATGCCAAAGTTTTTGCTTTTAGCAGAAAAGATAAAATTGTTAAGATATACAAAGTGTTTTTTATTAATATTATTATATAATATAAATTAATATTATATAATTATATATATATATAACATTTTAATTAATATAATTGAATATCTCTATAGCTTTTTCGCAAGATATAATTTTTTAGGATTAGATAATTTAATAAAACGGTACATTAAATGAAAAAATGTTTCAGACAAAACTATTAGTTTTAAAACAGCTAATCTGATTCATACAACTAACTCTCTTTACGTTTCCGAAGTTGATTAGAACCGCAAATTGATAAGATTACTATCATTTGTCTCTTCGGAACCTTTTGTATCAAATATTTTTTTATTACATCCACAATTTTAGAGATATTCGAGTATATTAATTAAAATGAAACATCCCATATCTTTTCACCTGTAGGTCATGGCTTCTATCAAAACGGGTTTCCGTTGCTTTATACAAAACTCCTTGGCACTTTTTGTGACATTGTACATTGCAAGCACATCATTGCCATCCACTCGAATCGTATTAATTCCGTAAGCCGGACCCTTGGCTGCAATACCATCTCCCTTAAACTGCTCCAACACTGGCGTAGAGATGGCATATCCGTTGTTTCGACTGATTGGTACAATATACAGGCGTGATATTTGATTATTACATGTATATTCTAGAAAGATAATATGAGGATTATTAAAAAATTACCAGATGAAGATTATAGGACATGATAGAGTAGCTGCGAAATTGAACGCCGCATGGGCATCGCCCTCGCTCGCCGCACCCTCGCCGAAGTAACAAACCACACATGCGTTCTTTTTATCCAACTTAAAGGCGTAAGCAGCTCCCACGGCTGCAAAAGTAAAGACCTTTGTTTCAGAACACACGTCCATTGATCGCGACAATGAAGCAATAGTTGTTGCCGTTATTTGGCAAATTTATAAATGTACCTTGCGGAAGTTGGGTCGTTAATGGAGATGATATAGTTGTGAAATTTAACTCTTTGGAGCCGTAATGCACCGGCATCTGCCTTCCTTTGCCGTCATCCTCGCAGTTGCCGTAACATTGATTCATAAACTTCTCTAATGGATACCCGCGATGCAGCAACACGCCTATTACATCAATATATGATATTTTAGATGCGTGTAATGACAGACGAATAATGCACAATGCAATTTCATACCAGCTTCACGATACTGCGCGTAAATTTGATCTTCTAGCGTTAAAGCAGCAGCAGACCCGATCTGTACAGCCTCTTCACCAGTATTCGTCATATAAAATGAGATTCGGCCTTGTCTCTGCGATTCGTACAAGATCTTATCCATAACACTTAAGGTCGCCATATCATGATACATT
Source organism: Tetramorium simillimum (assembly GCA_011636635.1). Lineage (NCBI taxonomy): Eukaryota > Metazoa > Arthropoda > Insecta > Hymenoptera > Formicidae > Tetramorium > Tetramorium simillimum. The sequence continues at coordinate 5,720 of VBVQ01002296.1, read as the reverse complement.
TTCAATAGATACACGTCGTTCAACTGTAATGTAAGAATAATGTTCAGTTTCCTGTGTCTTATTTCGATATTGTCTAACTTTTACTTTAATTTAGAATTTTATTTATGACTCGCTGAACTTAAGTGAGATATTCTATTGTCTAAAATTTAATTCTTTTTTTACATAGAATTTTCAGAAACCAATAAGTTTGCCAATATAAATATGTGTGTGTGATAAAAGTTGGAGTCATTTAAAAATAGATATTTGAAATATATATATATTTTTTTTTAATATTGTAACACTTTTAAAATAAATATTTATAATTCTATTAATAAAAAAACCTTTTCATCTTCGGGTAATTTAGCTTCCTGCGAAGACTCCAAAATCCTATATATCGGAATAGATTCATAATTGTCTCTATTGACAAACTGAATTTTATTCGTGAAAATATTATTGATTCCCAGGAATTGCGGCTCGCTTGTTCCAGTGCTGTATTGTTTTATCTAAAAAAAAATAATGAGAAACCAAAAATAAAAGAAAAGGAAAAAAGAGAACTTAATGAATTGTTTATCGCGTAACATCTAAAAAATGATTATTTTATTTACAATTTTATTATTTATTTGTTGCATTTTATTATATTTATAATTATTATTATATATATATATAAAATTATGTTAAAATTTTCATAGATTTAATAAAGTAAAATATGCGGATGTATATACTGCAATAAAAATCGAATAAATTTTTACTCGCGTATTACAGTGTTGAATAACAACCAGAACCACGGTCGTGACCAGAACAATTAAAAAAATAATTGCACACTCGTAAAGTATAAAACAATGTTTATCGCCAACATATGCGTGCGTCATAATTCGATGAATATATATTATTACAATAAATTATGTCAGTTTTATCATAATATAGACTAATTTTAATCTCTTAACTTACTCTTTATCTTTTTCCAGTTCTAAAAGTATGTAAAAAAAGTGACCTAAACCAAGATTAAAATTAATTTACATTGATAAAAATGATATATGTTATAAGAGCGAATGTGCGATCATTCGTTTACAGAACACGTGATGCGAATACCTGTGATACAGCGCGTCGAAAGTGCGGAACGCTTCGGAACAGATTTCTCGTGATCATCTTGGTTTCGAGTCTCTTCTACGATTGCTCAATATGTATGTACATACATGTAAGAACTGATAACGCACGTCACGGCACGTCACCATATTTGTATCTTACATCTACATCTACATTCCAATTAGGCAAGTAATACGTGTGTGAACTGTGATAAAACGACGTTAACCTATTAAAGGTGTGTTTACATTGACTCCTTTTAACCTTAAAGGCAATATTGTCTTACTGTGAAAGAGACACACTGGAAATATTAATTTAAAGTTAAAGAGTAATAAGAATATAACTTTTATTTAGAATTCTAAGATTAGAAGAAATAAAATATCAGATGGAATATCAGACGAGTGTAACCTATCAAGAAGATTGAACGATAAATTGGAGCCATCTATACAGTTTGAAAACAATATATTTTTTTATTTAACAGCAAAATCGGTCAGTGCGCCCGTCTCCTTCAGTATTACTAAGGCTGCGGTCCACTTGACGTTTCAAATGCTTCAAAGCATTCTTCTTCTCCTTCAATCTTTATTAAAAAGAAAGGGAAGAAAAATGCTTCAAAACATTTGTAGCGTCAAGTGGACCGCAGTCCAATAAATCAATGATGGATTTGTATGGATTACTTGGTGTAGAGCCGACAGTTTCTATGCTAGAGGTATGTACTTTTAATTTATTTCCCAATTTACGTTTAAATTTGCATAAAAATTACTTCTATTTTATATCAAAGGAAAATATCAGATAATCAAGAAATATCAAGAGAAAATAATATTTATATATATATATATTTGATGATATTTATATTTTTAGATCAAAAAGGCATTTCGCAAGAAGGCCTTAACATGCCATCCTGATAAGAATCCTGACAATCCAAGAGCTACGGTGTTGTTTCAGGAACTCTTGAAAGTATTGGAAGTATTAGAAAATACAACAAAGACCAGGGTAAGTATATCAGCATCTCTTTATAATTCATTAACATTGTTATCAAACTTCTCTTTTCTTAGACTTCTAGAAAGTCTTGTAACTGGTCTAATAAAAATGTGTTATGACAGGCAGCGTATGATCAAGCGATTGCTGCAAGGAAGCAGGCAGAGAACCGTGTGAAACAATTCAATGCTAAAAGGAAAAAATTGAAGGAGGAGTTGGAAGCATGCGAGAAAAATTATAGAGGATTAGTTGATCTCAAATCCGATGTGGAATGGCTAAAGGTATATGGCCAGTTTAATTTTGCTATAATACTTTTTAAATTATTAATTCATATGTATATATACATACATACATATATATATTATAATTATTCAGGCTGACATAACAAAATTACAAGAATGGTACAAGAACCAAATAGAAGAAGAGATGGAAACCTTTACACGAAACCTGAAGAACCTTGATTCATTGAACACTTCAACTATAGGTAGTATACAGATACAGCAGGCAAGGTTGTCATCTAATTTAAGGAGAGTAGAAGAATGTAAACGGCGCATAGAGGAACAAAAGCGTAGGATCTTAATTCTCATAGAGGAACTGAAGCGCAGGAACTTAATGCTCATAGAGGAACTTAATGCTTAATTGAGAGAATTCATATTCGTTAGTGTATTTATTTTTCTATGTGAGAAATATATTCATAATAAAAAAATATCTATTTTTAATGTTTAACTTTACTCAGCTCATCAGGTGTAAAACGCAATACTGTTGAAATGGCATTTAACATGTGCCGTTTACTCGACGCATCGTTTGTTGTTAAATAATTTATAAATACGTTCTTTAGATATTCCAGATTAGCACCCTCTCTCGACTTGCACGCTTCTAACCTGTGATATAAATCTTTATTAGTTTTGTATGTAAAATACCTATTTTATTATTTTTATCGATATTATAATTACCTAGTGATATGCAACTTCAACTTTTTAATCTCTTCCTCTTGCTGTTCTTTCATATGGATCATTTCTCTCTGCTGCTCTCTCAATGTTGCCTCCAATTCCAGAATCTTTTTCCTTGATGATGACACTTGCACCTCCTTCCTGGCTAATTCTTGAGTGTAATGCAATATCGGAGGACTGTCATTTGTCAACAATCCCGTTACCAAATCCGTAACTGGCTCGATGGTATTCTCGTATCTTATCAAATGTGTTTTGTTTTCCGTTGTAGCAGTAGTCTCCTTATTAGGTAGTAATGCGCGAAATGATGCTTTTAAAGTCAATATCTCTTTATCCTTTTCCTCCACAAGAGCCATAGATCTTTCTCTTTGTCGTAATAATTGTTGTTCTAGTATGGATATTCTATTACGATACTCGTTATCTTTTTGATGCAACGTGTGCTCTAGTTTCGAATGATCTTCTTGAAATAGCTAAAAATACAATATTTTACGATTCTTTTAAAAAGATTAAATATATATATATAAATTTTCATCAAAAGTAATAAAGATTTAAAAATTCTTCATCACTTTTGAACTTGATTTTATCAAGATAATTACTTTTTGTTGATGCTCCAATTGTTCCTGTAAACTTCTCTCTTTATTTATCATTTCATTGTTAATCATACGTATCCTTTCTTCTAAGTTGCTGTTATGAACCTTAAGGAGATTTAATTGAGTCTTATCATGATCCTTGTCATGCATCAGAGACAAACTGTGTCTTTGTTGTTGAGTACTACGAAGCACATTAGATGACATATTATATTTGCACATTGCTTGATGCTTGTATTCTTCAAATTCTTGTAAAAGCATATCGTATTTCTCCTTATAATCAGGATGTTCGTCTCGTAGATCCAAACTATTCAATAATGCTAAACATAAAACATATATTTCAGTTATCTATTCCAATTTTTATTTTGTTTTAACAAACACATGTTAATGTTACTTACATTTTACATAGGCCGAGTCCTTCTTTTTATTGTCAAGATCCAGCAAGCGAGTATATAGTGACTTTATCTTGGAAATAATTTCCTCCGGATGATTACTCGACGTCACAACTTCGCTGTGTTCGGTGTCCTGCAAAGCAGCCAATTGGTCCTTCAATTTCTGAATAGCTAATTGGTCCTGTTGCCTCAGTCTGTCGTAGCCTCCAACAATTTCAGACAGTTCAGCTAATCGAGCCTCCAAGCCAGCCACTCTCGCCTCGTGTATGATAACTGATCCTCTCGCTTGCTGCTCCACAGCGGCGGCTCTTTTTTGCTCCTACATCATAACGTATTGCTTAACTTTGTTACATCTTTGTCGTTAATATGCTAAATAATTCTCAGAGAGTTTTACTTCACGAATCGCATTCAAGTGTTGCTTCTTCATCACAGCCATTTCAGCTTGCAAGGAAAGAAGAAGCGGCGGCGTCTCCTTTGCAGCTTCTTCGGCTTGTTTAAGCTTGGTCTTGGTAATTTCCAGCTCAGCTTCGAGAATCTTGCATTGCGTTTTATTTGCGAGATGTGTCTTCAATTGCCCTTCTAATTGCTCCTTACTACGTTGCTCGTCATATAATAATTTCTGTAATTCTCTGCAAGAGAGAGAAATATTGAGAGAATATTGTTTATATACATAATTTGTAGTTTTATTATAAAAATATTGTTAATTTTCATATTCGCATCGTATAAACATTTCATAAATAGCATAATTTTATATGATTGTAGAAAATTAAATCATTACCTTAACTTTTTGACAAAGTCGGCATGTTCTTTCTCTCTGTCATGTCGCTCCATGATTAATTTGCACTTTACATGCTCGATTTCAGAATGATTGACATTTTGAGCCTTCTTAAGTCTGTCTTTCAGATCTTTAATTACTTTCTCACACTGCAAACATTAACGCTCAATTGAACAAACTTGATAACAAGACAGATGTCAAACCTTTCATCTTCTTACTTCGTCACGTTCGCTTCTCAATTGCTTCTTATCCATTTGGAAGTTCGCTTCCATTTTTGATTTTTCCGCCGACAGAGTGGCCAATTGGTTCATTAACATACCCAGCTGATTTTTCAATTGTTCTACAGTTTCTGAATCCTCAGGCTCCGTTTGACTCTCACGTGTCTACAGTTACAACAATCATAAGAATATTGATAATGTAACTAATCGTACTGATGTGAGAAAAAATTATTATACCTGTTGATTAATAGGTATTGAAGATATCATATGTTTAGGACTGGATGATTCGTCCATTTTCGACTTATCTATTCTGCTTGTATCTTCTGTATTCTTTACATCAGTTTCTACAATCTTTTTATCTAAAATAAATTCATTTTATAAAGTAACACGTTAAATTCTTTTAATAGTATATTTATGTATTGAATTGAGTTTGTACCTTGACTTTGTTCTTCTGATTTGTAACTCTCATTTTGCACAATGTTCTTTTTCTCTGTAGAGGTTGCCATTATTGATTATTAAATGCAAATTATTGACTGTTATAATTCATTAGTCAGCATCTGAAACAGAATTATAGAACTTGATTTTAGATGAGATATTCTAATTCAATTCAGTTGCTTTAATCATTTAAAGTGTCCATGACAAAATACTATTTTTTATTAGAAATCATAATTTATATGTTTTAATAAATATATTTAAAAAAGTAAATTGACATGTATTTAATTTTTATGTTTCATATATATATATATATATATATATATGTTTCATAT
>VBVQ01002295.1:0-26080 GCA_011636635.1 Tetramorium simillimum | reverse complement strand
CATCCCCCGGCCCCATCAACGATTCGATAACATAATCGCGGTGGGCGAAGCGTTCCGCGCGAGAGGATGGAACACGCCGGAACAAGAATCCGGAGCCGGAGGCTGCGCGCGAATGGTATACCGTGGACCGAGAGCGCGGGAGGGCGGGGAGGGTGGGAAGAGGCAAGCGGGAACTATAGGAATTATATACGCCGGCAACGGGATTTCGATGCGAGCGCGGCTAAGTGAAATAGCCGAGTTAATTACGCCGCCGCTCTAATCGAGTTCTTTATGCTATTAATTTGTAGTATAATACGAAAGATAATATGGGAATGAAGTCCCACGGGAGACGACGGCTATTGCCTCCCCGTATTTGCAATATACCGTGCGGTCCGCGCGGTTTCGAGCGCCGCGGAATCCTGTGACTTCGAAAAGTCCGGGATAATAAATTTTCTCCGGTGAGAAAGAAAGGAGGTAGAGGGAGGGGAGGATTTAGATCGCAAAATTTTTGTAAAATTTGTTGGAATTAGCACCAGCTGTCGAGGTGGGCGACCCTCGTTTTTCATTCATTTATCCTCGTAAACGCACGATAACATTTAACGAACCCGCACGGCTTTAGATACGCAACATCGGCAACGGGGCGAGGGATAATTCCTCGCGGGGTGAAGGGAGCCTCCACGTGCCGAGAAACTTGGCGAGACAAATGCGCGCGGATTCCCGAAGACGCTGGAATATCCGGGGGCGCCCGGAACGGGCCGCCCTTATAATCCCAAATAACTCGCATTTCACTGTAAATTAAGTCACAAAGGATTCCGCCCTTTTATCCCCTGAATTCTGAATTCATTAATCGTCGAGCGCCTAAAGCGAGCGAGCAAGCGCGCGAGCGCGCGCGATCGTTACGCTGCGCAAGAATAACTGGGTAATGGCGAACAAATAAGTAATTAATTATGCGGCCATGATGACGTTACTTACCGGACGGTACCGCGAGTGTCGCCCGCGTGCAGCGCGGTGGATCGCATTTCAGCGCCGAAAAGCTTTCTGCCGTGATTGTACCGTTTTCAACTTCAATCGAGGGTCCCCACTCGGACGCGAATGCTCGCGCCGGGGAAAAAAAAAGCGCGGCCGAGTCCCGAATCGCGCGGGACGATTAATCCGTTACAGCGATCGCCCGGGCCGGCTTTCACGGCGGTTTTTTGCACGCGCGGTGTACTTTCGCCGGATGAAAAATGCGAAAAACCCGGAGCGGGCCGCGTCCCGACTTCCACCCGACGCGACCGGCACGAAACTAATATGGCGCGGGCGCGCGGGCGAGCGCTATTGGCCGATTTGAATATTTCAAATTAATTCAAGCCTCCCCCGGGGCTTAGCAGGACCGACCTCGTAATTGCAAATACAAAGAAATATTCAGCGGAACATGAATATAATATAAAATACAAAGCGCGTTAATCTTGCACGATGATTCTCCAATATGCTTTCTGTTTTCAGTTCTTGCGATAGCTCGAGAGAAAATGTGTCGTTATAAGTACAATTATGCAAATAATATATGCGGTAAATCTATGATATATAATATCACATATTTTATATTTCCTATTAATGCATATGTATATATTTTAATGTATATACATTGAAATATATACACTTGATGCATGTATTAATATTATCATAACGTATTCACGTATTAATACATTGATATATTATATAATTACAATAATTATAATATAATTTACAATTTCGGCAAGTTTGCATAAAGTCTTTGCATCTACAGTTAATGAAAATTCTACAAATTTTCTATTAAGCAAAATTACAAATTAAATCCTCGTTAGTTTCCTCTTTCTCTCTCTCTTTCTCTCTCTTATATAATATAAATATTCTTTGCAGAAAACAATAATCTAATCGCGCGAGCATAAGAACGAGCATCAAAATCCTGTTGTGCCTGACGAGGAAAAAGGTCGACGGGGCAGGATAACGATGATTAACGGCGACAAAAAGCACGGGGCAACTCCTCGCGACCGCGAGGGGTACAAAAAAAATAGATTACCAAATAAGCGAGAAAGCGGGAAGGCACGCAACAGGAGTGCGAGCGCGAAATGGGGCGGGAATAGGGGAGAATCGTCGGTGCATTTGAGAGTTAAATGGACCGTGGACAATATAAACACGCTACTGCTGCTGCAGGAGAGGAGGGCGAGGGGGGGAAAATTTCGAACGATACTTTTTACCCCCTGCGTGTCTCGCACCGTCGCTCCCCTCTCCCCCCCGCACCCTCGCCGGCCCTTTTCTCCTCCGTATCACTCCTTCCTCCTTTCCTTCGCACGATTCCGCATCGCGAGAGAATACTTCGAGAGGAATTTTCCGCGACGCGGTCTCGCTGGTACCCCGAAGGAAATCTCTTAACGCGATCAAAGTTTTCCTCGAGAAAATCCTTCGAGAAGTCTCATCCCGAGTTCAAAGGTAAACCTTTTATCTGAGACCTCCAATATGGAAGCCTTTCTCTCTCGCCTCCGTTACGACATTTTAAGACGTTTTATTCGGTCTCCTCTCCTTCTGCTCGAGAGTCAAGACATTCGCTGTATCCACGTTTATGTCTATATCGTTACTGTTTCCGTTGAACGCACGTGAATTTCAGCTCGTCGAACGACATCGTTTTTCGAGCCTGGTAATATCTGTTCTCAGAGCATTACGTTGAATTTCGGGAATGAAAAATAATGGGGAAGAGGAAAAGATCTTCTGGAATTGATTCCGATTTCAGGATAGGGTGTATATAGATGTACGAAGAGCAATTTCTGCGTGCGCATATTCACAATAATAGAATTAATCTTAGACGCGCCAAATCCTAAATTCCTGGAAAGAATGAAGAAATGTATGTTTAGACCATATAAATCTTTTCTTTTTTAATACAATAGAGAAATCAAATTGAAAATAAGGACGATTCTTGATAATCAAGAAATCGAATTATGTGGGAGACAATAAAACGAATTAATTATTCAAAAATGATATGAGAAAGAAAAAATAGATAGTGAAGGGAAGATAAATAGGCGAAGGGAGACACCCCAGAGGATCGTAAACAGAATGTTCAAGGGTCCATTGATTGAATGAAGACAAATATTCGTCCAGTTCCTTCCTCCCTCCTACTTCAAAACACAAGCTGATTCGTGTACAAAATTCGTCTATATTTCCAATATTTTTCAAGAAATACAAAAGTGCATTTTCGAGTGCATACTCGAGACTTGGAAGGCTGTGAACGTTGACGGTTGATGACGGTTTTCATCTTACGATGAATTTAAATTGTAGAAGAAACATCTTTCAGCTTATTTTAATAGACATGTATGTATGTGCATATAGTATATAATAAAAAATATATGTATATGGAGTTATCTCTTATAAATTTACGTTTTACAAACCGAGTGCGTTATTAGCGTTATACGCTATTCTACATTGCGTTCGATGCAATCGAATAATACTAAAAAAATATTTCTAGTTAAGATGTTATCTAATCTAGTCCTAGTTTGTCCATCTAATCTAGTTTGAGAAATTATTTTCATCATTGTGAAAGTATTCGGCGCTCGATTCATAAAACCTAAAGATGCATAACAAAATATAAAGGTGATCACATAGTATTAAGATTAATATTTACGATATAGTATATTGCTGAGATGTAATAAACATCGATAGAAAACGAAAAAAAATGTCATGTAAGTTATAGCGACAAATTAATGTCTCAATGATTTAATTAATACAGAAACATATTATTCTTACACTTGTATACAAGCACTTAATACTGTAAAATTGCGTTTTCATGAATTTAATAAATAAACATGTAAATCGATGGAAAATTTATGAAGATTAAAGGACAAAACAGATCGCTTGATATATAGAAATACATTTATCAGTATGAAAAAAATATAAATTTTAAATACGAATGCCCGGCCATATCAAAATCCATTTAATGAATGATTACAACATATTGTAATAATTAAGTACTCATAAGTATAAAAATTTCAATTATATAAATGACTTACATTGAATCCTTGTTTTACAAATATTTGATCATTAAATTTAGTGTTAACAAATTTAACAATCTGATAATTTTATAATGTTATCTTTAGTTTATTCTTTTTTTTACAATAAAAAACTAACTCATCTAATAACTCATAATATAAATATAATAAACTCATATGATCCTATAAAAGATTATATAAGTTATATTATAAATATAATTTATATAATCTTCTAACTAAATATACATTTTGCAAATAACATGGAATAATTTTTTAATTTTGTTATAAAACAAGGATTCAACGTACGAATATTTTTCATTATAGCGATTATAAGTAGAATTAGCTATATGACAATCGCATATATGATTAATAATTGGATATATTAGTCTTTGGTAAGCTTCTATGGCAGTGTTTTTTTTACCTACCAACGCGGAGGAGTCGATGGTACAGCTTGCTGATTAATTAAGGACGGTCCGCTACGTGGCAGCGTAACAAAAATTTCTTTAACGTGATAAGAGATATGTATTTTTAAAATTAAAACTTCTTACCTCCAAGCAATAAGAGGTGCCAATCTCTCAGTCAATCTTTGATAATTTCTCTCCAGTTCTCGCTGATAATCCCGCTGATCAGGGCCAATCAGATTCTTATTGCGGCGCAAAGCGTCGAGACATTTTTTCTGAAAATCTTTGAAACACAAACGAAGTTTGTGCTGCAATCTAGTCGGCTGCGCATTTTGTTCGCGCAAACCAGAAAGAAACACGACCGCTACTTCAGCGGGTCCTTGATTGACCGTCGTGCCAATGCAACCCTGAAGGACCATTTGCAGCATCTTTGCATCAGGTGGTTCCTGAGCAGTCGCAGCAGCCACCTAAAATCACACAAAAATGTATTACATGTATACTATAAAAATATATTATTAGAGTATTAAGTGAGGAATCTATTAATACTTCGGCAGTCTTCTTCTGTATGTCTTCAATTGCCACTTCGATGGGACTCAGGACTATTTGTTTTCGAGCCACGACTCGAATTCTAGTTTTCAGATACGGGAAATGTGTCGCCACCGTTAATATAGTTTTCCGCTTGCACTGTTCGCGCAATTCACCGTGAGCTTTGCCACCAGGAGTAAAAGGTGTCGCATAAACAAATCGTTCTAAAAACAAAATCATCATCAAAATAATTCAAAAATTACTTGCGATAATAAAATACTTTGTTTAAATCAATACTCACTTATGTTGAAATTCCGATGAAAAACTGTAGGTCTGTGCCTAAGCTCATGTGCTTCGAAGTACGGCTCCACATAAGTGATCTGCACATAAGCTTTGTCTGGTTCCAACTTGCTGGGATCCACAGGATTTGAATCTTTTATTATGACTATATTGTCCGCGCCAAATCTTTCGGCATAAAAATTCTCAAGTCTCGAAAATATCTCCGGGAGTTTCGTCAAAGTTGGCTCTTTATAAACGAACTCCTCGCCGGCGAGATCGCCGAATCTGGCTCCGTAGAAACCAACTCTAAAGTATGTCCCGAAGACACGTTTACCAGCCAATTGTTCCACACGTGTATATGCTTCATGAAGTTTACTAAAAAAATTCCGAAAAAATATTTTATGTAATAAACTCGAAATAAAAAGATGTATTTTCCATGTCATACTAAGTAATTTAAATTTTCTTACCCGTGAATGTTAGCTAATTTCTTGTAGTCGTGTGCAGCTTCTGCTATGGGTAACAAAACCCTATAAACGTCAGGAATAGCCTCGTACATTCCAGCTGCGTGAAAAGAGCTGGCGGCGTGCTCCAATAAACCCGCTAATCCACTTTCTGAAAAATCAGGGCCTAAACAAAGCCCTTCTTCCCTTCTGGCCAATACGTCATCACCGACAGCGCTTTCCTCTAAAGCGTTCGGTGATACGGGGTTCAAAGCAACGGCTCCTACGGGCCGGCCACCACCACCAGGTTCGAGTAGATGCAGATATTCCGCTACCAGAGCGGCACTATGCACCAAACACATTGCTGCTTCAGTGTGATTTTTCCTTTCCATGTGCTGCTGTGCCATGTTTGCGAGCCAAGTCAGGCGAAGATCAGGCGATCCTTGATAACCCTTGGCGATTCTAAAATTTAAATGTATCTCTTACCTTATTGTGCTTTAAAGCATAAGTCAAATTATTGTTTATTCAGAAATCTTACCTATACATTAGATCCAAGAGCATTTCTGGATCCTCTTGGAATTCCTTCATCTTAACAGTATCAGAGAGGATCATATGAAGATTGAACAATAGATCCTTCACTTGTTCGGGAAAACTTGTATCTGCAAGCTCAGTATCTCTCTCAGCATATACCAGCACCGTTTTCAAAGCTCTACGTAGTGCACCCTCGCTAGGAGCTTTTCCTCTTCCAACAAGAGCAGATAAGGATGTTGTAACTTGCATCTTGACGCGCGCAAAATTCTATGAAGAATTAAATAAGTAAGATTAAATAAGTAAGATTAAAATAATAAATGTAAGATTAAAATAACGTTTCATAAATCACAACATTACGACATCTCATAACAACTTACATTCCCAATTTCAAAATTCTGTCGCATCAACAGATACAGACTCGCAGCTGCGTGACTTCTAATAGCGCTTAATGGCGAGCTGCATCGAGTGAGCAATGTTAAGCACAAATCCCCACAGCGCTCGCTTTCCTCGTCGAATAATGCGCTATGATACTTGAAGACTAAAGCCCGCTGCGTATTGAACATGTGCTGAAGTACCGATGTACTTTGGTTTCTAGCCAGCGCTCTTAGTAATACTTTCAATACCGCACCGACAACCGCACCTAAGTAATTTCAAATGTGTAATTTAAACAATTTATTTATCTTGTCATATTATAAAAAATCAAAAAATACCTCCACCGCCGTCAGCTTGAACTACGGATTCTAAAGTATCTAATACGACAAGAGAAGCCTCAGCCGCTAAAGCTCCTTCTATGTGGGCGTCTTGTTCCACAGCTCTTCCTTCCGGTTGTTCGCAAGATCTTGAAAAATTAATATATTTATATAATATTATGACTTTAATATTTATAATTAAAATAATATAATATTTGTACCTGTAAGGCATTTGATCTTTACGCCATCTCAATTTATCCCCGGTCACTCTCTCCTTTCTTCGCAGCATCATTTCACTCCTGGCACTTCCCTGACCGAGAATCACGTCTTCCAGTCGCGATCTAATATCACTAGTGGCTGTTGCTTGAGGTGGCAATCTCTTAAGTGCTTTTTTGCCCTTGTACTCGAAAGCTGCGGTGGCGATATTTAGTACTTGCAATAAACTCAAAATACGTCTCGCGCTAAGTTCGGAACACCACTGCGCTAAAGCGGTTCGCTCTAAACCTTTCAGCACCCATAAGGCACACATTAATAAATGTCGAGTGGCTTCGGAGCTCAAAGACACGCGGCACTGATTGCCCGCGGTATCCGCCGATGCTCCGCCAGCAATAGCCAATGCTACCGATTGCGTGATCGATCCAGATTCATCCGGATACACACTTTTGTCTTTGGAGTCCCAGTGATAAAGCTGGGGTAAGGCATCCATCAAAATACTAAGCAATGGCAGATATAGCGCAGCGACCCTGGCTTTCGCCGCAGGATCGGAATATCTCGGATCAGCATCGTGGCAGCTCATGAGATGTCGAATGGTTCCAATAGCTTTATTCTGTAGCATCGGATTTGGTATCTCCAAAGTATTTGCTAGATCAGACAGAACGATGCCGACCAAGAAGTGCTGCTGTCTGAATTCCTGACTAAGTTCCGAAAACCGGGCTCTATCTCCAGGCACGAGAGTGGATATCAAACTGCCTGAGCTACCAGTCGATGGACTGGGTGACGCCGGAGCAGATCCTGATGTATAGCCAGTGCCAAAGGGAAGATTCACCGCTACATAATGCTCGTACGAGCACACTGTTCTCACGAGATCGAGTTTCAAAGCGTATAACGCTGCCGAATCGGGAACATGCATTGATGCATCCGACAGTGAGCAACAGGCGGCACGGACGAGCGACAGTACAAATCCTCTGTCCATTACGGATAACAGGTCAGACAGAAAATTGCCAAGACTCGATATCAAGTTAGACGCCACGCGGATTTCCTTACCGCACCGTGATGTTACCTCGGACGTTAATGCGGCAATGAGCGTTGCGACATCGTCGCAGAACTGCGGTGAAAATCTCAGTTTTCGCGGTGCCTCCAAAGATCCCGTTTCAGACATAGTAACAACCATCGAGCGCATTATTAGCTCCAAGAAGAACCAGGAATGAGTTATCGCCAGTTCGCGTGCCTGACCGGTAGATACAACCCAATGCAAGGCAAGTTCCTCGTGTAGAAGTCGTCTGGTGGGATGACTGTTGATCGACGGGGATTCCTGCCGCATCGATGCTGTTCTATCTAATCCTCGCGAGTGGATCTCCATCTCTAGATCTTCCAAAGGCAGATCGGGATTGCTTTGTGCTCGCGCGACACCCCCGTTGTGAGTCATGCTCGGCAAAGAGCATTGATATGCGATGTAGGTGGCCAAAAGCGCATGTCTTCCATGTGCATCCAATTGACCGTCCGGTAAATTAGTGATATTTCGCACGAGCAGTCCTAGAGCCTCGAAGATGGTGGCGGCGACGTTCAACGATTGAGACGGTAATGTTGGGGGTCGAACTAGAAGACATAGTAACTGATCCAGTAATTGGGGAAGAGATCGCACCAGGGCGGAATGCGAGGCACGCGCTAATTCAAGAAGAGCTGATTTCAATTCTGATTCCATGCCTGCTTCGCCGATACGAGGTGGAACTTGACCGGTTTCCAAAAAGCCACATAATGATAAAAATCTGAAATATGGAAATTATATTGAAAATTGTTAGATATTGTTTTATTCACTTTATAAGGGGGAAAAAATATGAGTACTACCTGTCGATATATTTGTCTTGCGGATGAACGCTGGAAACAGGCTCCAATATGACAGTGAAGACTCCTCGATGAGCATCCACCCAACGAGTGCCTGGCAAAAGAACATCGGGCGCAATGTAGGAATAATTTGCCGGTGGCGGATCTAGCATAGCAGGCAAACTGAATTCGCCTGATTGGAGATGACCGTCTCTTAAAAGCGGTAGCCACTATAAATAAAATTTTATATATTTAGTACATCAATCAAAATACTGAGTTCACTAGTTTTATTAATTGCTGCTTGAAACTTACTGTATATGCGACCGCTGTTTCGACGTTTGGTTGCTCTGCTTTCTTCTGGCAACTAATGTGGTAGAAAGTAAACAATAAGTGATGTTTCGCACTTAAGTCCGCGGGTAATCTCATCTTAATTTCGTCGTAAAAGTTTGGGTTCTTGTTGTGGTATGATACGGAAGTAAAGTATTCATGTGTCATCTCAGGACACGATGATCTACCAAAGATAGCTGAAAGCGCGTCAGCTTCTTGCTCGCCTCCCATAAGTTGAATTCTTACGGCGATATTGCGGGCTGAGCCTGTTCTAGAGCTGAAATTTGCTTCCTATGGACAATAAAACATAATTCTAATATTCTATAATTAATAAGAAATAATTGATCAATTTTATCTGATATGCATTATACCTTGGGATAAAGATATAGAAGATTACGGTAAGTTAAATCTGGCGAAACAACTTCGCTCGGAAACTCAAGTATCTCCTTAACCGGTCGACTCTTTTCATCCGGATATGGAATTAATCTTCTAAGATCAGGATCAAGACATCTCGGCAGCTCTTCGGGTCTAGGACTTAAATCCAATTTCAATATCCCTGGTAAGCATTTTAATCGTTTCAAGTTAGAACCAGGTCTTCGTAGTTCAACCAAAAGCTTATAAAGATCTTCATCGCGAAGTCGTTCGCTTTCCTGCTTGAAGAAGCTCGAGACTGTTAAAGTAATGGGCCTACAAGAATATCAAGATGTTATTTAAGCCTTCCCATAAAAAAATGAGCATTATACAAACCTAAAGCTATCGAGGCAATTAGCAAAATCGTCCGGCGACCAACTACGTCTCTTGTCCGAACTCCGTCTTTCTAGCGAACCTCGTCGTGTCGGTGGTTCCACTTTCTTTCGCCACTGTTCCAGACCGCCTGATTTTCTGTCTAAAGATCCAGCGCTACCAGTGCTATCCGTATCACCACCGCCGCCAATTACACCAGACAGATGAATTGCAGTCCATGCGAGAGGCATTCTATAACGACCTAAACGTTCGCACGCAGCAGCGGCGGCAGCTCTAACCTACAGAATTGAATGAAACAATAATATGAGAAATTGTCATTTTGAATGCATTAGCATTTCGTTTCATCATATTATCACCTTATCTTTATTTTTATCTTCGCGTAAATATGGTTCGGCACATTCCGATATATCGCCCTGCAATACTTTCTCCAGCCGTACAACAAGAAATAAATCAGGACTGGGTTTACTGACGCTTAAAACGCAACTTCTAGCTAAGGTACTTGCATCGCTATAAGCGATATGTCCTCCAAGCATTCTTTTCAATCCCTCTGAATTCATGTCGACATAAAAACTCTCAGACACCTGAAAATAACAATTTGTAATGAGCATTATGCATTTTTGAAGTTGTAATTTCAATTATAAAAAAGACATCGTACCTTTTTCTTTTCTCTAGCATCATACAATGCAAGACTTGCAAATATTGGCTCCACTTCTAATTCTAACTTCAATTGGAGACATTTCACGAGAATTTTATGAGCGAAAGGTTCTAAAGGTTCCGGGGCAACGCTGATTTCTTGCCATTCGTCATCAGGAGAAGTTGGAGGAGAGTAAAGTGGGAATAAGGCTTCCTGAAAAATAAACATTTAATCAAAATAAAACGAATAAGCTTGCCACTTTATAATCCTGTACCTGTCGATCCTCTAATCTTTTCTGCTCGTTCATCTGATCGATCGTTTCCAGACAAACGCGATCTAACAAACTCGGTAGAAGAGGGTCATGTTGCGAATGCCGCAAATCCAGACTTGCCCAAGATCCTCTCGGAGTATCTCCTGAATTGGATAAGTCATCCTCCTCGTTCGGTGATACACAGCCATTTGCATCTTCTTGATCTACCTAATTGATATAAATTACTTTTATTTCCTGCTAGTCACAACAAATTAATTCTTTCTGCAACATTAAATACCTCGAAATCTTGTCTAGGTGTATCCTGAAGCAATCTGTCCCTGGCGATAGGTGAGATTCTACCTTTGTATTTGCGATGTATTACAACCCAGTCTGAAGTAAAACTCTCAATGCATCTTTTTACATAAGGCGACACGGTATCACTGAAAGCCAAATGATCAAAATAAAGAATTAAAGTTGGATTAAAGTTTTAAATAATTATAATTAATAACGTCAACTATTTTTTTACATTGATTCGTGCGGTACTATTGGCTCCTCTGTTCGAATCTTCCTCTTTATGACTCTCAATTCGACATCTCCCGGTGGAAAATCTAATATTGGTTTTAAAGGATCACGATCCAGCACTGACTGGTGCTGTCCTAAGAATTCTTCGTAATCAAGTGGCTCTAATACTTCGCACAAGGACATCTGCACAAAAAAATTAAACATTAATTTATTACTAAGATTATACTAAGATTAGCTGCAATATCTTTATATGCCAGTCTTTCGAAGAAGACTGCATACCGTAGAAGAAAATCCTGATACGCTGCTACCACTCTTCGATAAATCGCGAGAATAGGAGGTAGACGTAGCAATTTGCCGTCTTACATCGGCAGCATGCTGTTTGTTTAATTTGTGAGCGAATGCACGCTGGACCGAAGACATTATAAATGTCCCAGCGAAATAATCTAACAAGATTCTGTAACCAAAACAGATATAGATAGATATAAACCCAACAAAATTACAAGTTCTAGCTTTTAAATCCAAATTAATGTATCACATATTTCCTTTTTGTTATGTAAATTTGATTTTCTTTGTAATAAAACAATACACATGCACACACACACAGTATCTTTAAACTTACATCATTTTTATATATATATATCAAATTTGTTGATTAATTATTTTACTCAGAATAATTGCGTGCTGAATTGACACACATAACAGAGCATTAAAAATAAATTGAACAACAACGGTAAAATTAGAAAATAATAATAAATATTCATTAGTTGTGAGAGTAGCTTGGAAATGGAGCAGAAACTACAACTATGCCTAAAACGAGTATGACTAACAAGATATCAGGATGAGAGAATGTGTATTTATTATATTAAACAATTACTTACATTAATCCGAATTCATCGAGAACGGAGCGACTGTGAATAATCAAAATTGCTAGCAAAAATTCACTATCCTCCAACACTTCCTTCAAAACCTTGACGTGTTTGATGTAAGTCCTCGACTGACGCTTTTCGGTGCTAGGTCCCTCAGATGACTATTATCTGTACTAACGATTCGATCGTTCTTCTCAAGATTCTTATCGTTATATGATATGCAATTTTAATATTAACATTACCGATGATTAATTTAATTAAATTAATTTAATTTTTCCATTTAAATATACTATACATATATATTTAAAAAAAAGAGATGAAAGAGAAAACTAATTAATCAATTAAATTATTTGCAACATATTGCAACAAAGATCATGGAAAATCTCAAAAAATACATTGTTATAAATTTGAATAATTTTTCTAAAAAATTTTAAGTTTTTTTTTGATGATTTTAGTCATCACACATTCGGTGACCGTTCTTATCATGCTGTGGTACGATAATATCAATTGGCGGCGTTACTATACATGATACTCCTTCTATGTGCATGTCCGTCGAATGACAGCTGTAAACGATAGGTAGGCGGACATCGGATATGTCATCATAAGAAATGCAGAGAATGGCAATAATGACGAGTGACAGGAAATCCGAGTCAGAACGGCGGAGTCGGTTCATATGATCGGAGAGAGATTTGTGAAATTTTACGTATACGAGCACCATGTGTCCCGCACTCTTGGAGAACGAGGAGCGATGTTTGGGTGGCATGACTTTCTTTGCGCAAAGCCACCCGGTGGAGGTGTGCGGCAGCAACGGTCTACCGCTCACGCCGAATTCCATAACCATCTACGGGAAAGCGCAGTTTTTGAAGACCATCTACCATCCTCATCTCTCCCCTTATCTTGATATAATTAGAAGCAAGCACGGTGAGTCCTGACAACTGCAAATAAGTTTGTTCACTTGCAGACTGTATAATTATTTTCTTCGCATTTGTAGAGAGGATTGTGGTTGTTACGGAGTATAGCGGAGATCCGTTGAGCACCAAGCATGATCTAAGTACGGAGGAGATCATCAAGATATCCTTTCAGAGTCTCTTAGCGCTACAGCACATGAATGAACTAGATCTGGTACATAGACATCTGAGTCCAGATAATATATTGATTAAGAAAAACGGCGACGTCCAGTTATACAATTATGGATTGTATTACATGACAGATGGAGGAAAAAATGTATCTTTCCCAATCGGGTATTTTCAAACATTTCCTTTTTCCCTTTATACATATTAGTGAATTTACCTGCTTGTCGTAAAATGTCAAAATTTTTTTCAGTTCTCCGAAGTATACGGCACCAGAAGTATTTCTGACTCCTAGTCCAAGTGGCGTTAAGATAGATTCCTGGTCTCTGGGAATGATTATAGCGGAGCAATTATTAGGGCAGCCGATCTGGCCTGGCGTAAAATTGTCCCAGTGCTTGAGGAAAGTTCTGAGCTTAATATTGTGTGATACCAGTATATTTGAACGTCTTGCCAGAGAAAACAATTGTTTTCACATTTATGAAGTACGAATTTACCTGCCATGTATTACAAACTGTTTACATTATAATGACATGTATTTAATAACGTTATATCTTTATGTCGTACAGAAGTTACCAAAAGAGTTGAAGGAATTTGTAGATTCGTGTCTGCAAATTCATCCTACTAAGCGCAAGACTCCAGAGGAATTATTGGAATTACCGATATTCGCGGAGCATTTAATGAAAAATACACAGGAGAAGGAAGAAAATCTCTATAAGAATGTTATTGTTAGAAAAATGGATGAGTTATATTATCTATGGCAATTGGCCGGTGGTGATATTACTATAGATCTAAAAAAGCAGAGTCTCATTAGATCAAGACCGCCTATCTTAACTATTCCAAAGTACGTGTCAAACATACCTGTATATGCATAGTAATTATTGATACAAATAGTTCAATAGGATTATATCGACTATGTGAAATTTCTTCTGTTTCAGTTTAGTCATATTATTAGGCCAAATGTTTGGCCAAAGGGACACCGCTAGTCTACTCGATGTAAGGGTCGTCAAAGTTCCTATGGAGACTCTTCGTCAGCGTTTAGCTCATATCCCATACATAGCAAACTATCCTTGGTTAACAAATCAGTCAGTTTATTCACTTTTATGCTATCCTGTATTTATTTCAATATTATGCAATTATAAAAATTATATGTTATAGAATGCGGATTCAAGCACAGGAAGATCTAACGAACGCTGCGTCTCAGTTGCCATTAATCATAAGGGAGCGCGATACGGAATATCAATTTTACAGGCTTGTCCTGTTTGATAGACTTTTGCAGGCTTATCCACTTACTCAGGAGGCGATTAACGAGGAGGCACACAAGGATATACCGCCTCCAGTAAGAGGTGCCGTATGGGCAGCTCTGCTCGGTATTACTGGCGACATACAGAAGTGTTACGACATGATTGACAAGGAAACGCCAACGCACACTGATCGGCAGGTATAATTGCCATAATATAACGCTCGACATATAAATACATTTCAGTAATAATTTGTTAGATAGAGGTGGATATACCGAGATGCCATCAATATAGCGAATTACTGTCGTCTGGTGCCGGACATGAACGATTACAACGACTGCTAAAGGCATGGGTCAGAAATAATCCACATTACGTCTATTGGCAAGGGCTCGATTCGCTGACAGCACCCTTTCTCTATCTAAATTTTAATAATGAAGGTACGATGCAATCAAATGGATATGTATTCCTTATATTCCTTGATTTATCACGCCATTGATTTTAGCTCGAGCTTTCGCGTGTCTGTCAACCTTCATACCGAAATATCTCCACAAGTTCTTCCTGAAAGATAACTCAGCGGTGATACAGGAATATCTGGGCAAGTTTTCCCAAATCATTGCGTTCCACGATCCCCAATTGGCGAATCATCTCAAATCCATAAACTTTGTACCAGAACTTTTCGCCATACCATGGTTCCTAACAATGTTTTCACGTAAGCTTTGCTGTTGATACGTCTTTAGTATGCTATATTATTAATCGTCACAATTATACTAAAGATCATTAATGTTTTAGATGTATTTCCGTTGCATAAGATATTGCATTTATGGGATAAACTCTTACTAGGAGACTCGTCGTTTCCTCTCTTGGTTGGATTAGCGATACTGAAACAATTACGAGACTCATTACTAATGTCAGGTTTCAACGAGTGTATTCTCCTGTTTTCTGATCTGCCCGAGATTGATATAGAATTATGCGTTAAAGATTCCATGACAATGTATCAAAACACACCTGCTAGTATCACATACAGAAAACACCAATACAATACAGCGAAGGTATAATATCAATTGATGTTTGATATTTAATAATTACCTTAAATTATATTATAAAACTCTGATTCGTAGGATGCTAATTGGATTGAACCTGAAGCAGGAACCGAAAAGATGCCAAGGATAAGTGTAGACGATTTTTTAAATCTCTATAATAATTCACCGAGCAAAGTCATAGTGGTTGACGTACGTAGTAATATACAGTGAGTATTCATTTCCAATTAAAATATATACGGCAAGTGCTTGTTGCTGTAATAAAAAAATTTTGATTCATATCCGAAACTAATAATCTATTTTTAATAGATTCGAGAGAGGTGCTATTCTCGGTAGTATTAACATTCCATTCACAAGTGTGCAATTATCTCAAACTCACGTCGACACACTCGGACCGCATGCAAAACCATTAATAGATAATAAAAGCAGCGTCGTTGTGATTATTGGACCACACGATCAAAATAATGCATTGGTAAGTGAATCATATAAGAGAAAATTGTGAGAAGAGATTTGTTTTAATATTTTCTTACAGTTTGCAGATTTTCTGGTAAAATGCAATGTCGTAGGAGTCTGTTCTCTGCAAGGCGGGATTAATGCGTTACGCTCCAAGTCTCCGAATATCATAGTACCTGCACGCTAATTGAATTACGTAACTGAATACATATAATACTCAGATTTATTCATCGATACAGTAAAATATTTATAACATAATATTATATGACCTGTAAAATATATATAACAATCTTGTACAATTTTGTTATAAAGTTTCATTTTGTATTGCGTGGCTTGATTATTCATAAAGAATATTCCCATATATGTATACATCGTCGTGTGTGTACACTTCCAGTTGCCATGACGACGAATGTCAAAGTTATGGACATAGACACGTGCGTTTCGTTGCATCTGTTTAATTTTACTTATATAATAGCTTAGATAAATAAGTATGGATAAAGGTGTACCACCAGAACTTAACAAATGGCTAAGGAAATGCTTGAAAAAGGAATTCGGAAAAACTATACAAAACGCTTTAGACAAGGAACAAGTGCCCAGCGATATCGCCTACAGGCTTACGCATTCGAAGGATATGGCTGCTATGCTAAATTCTATGAAAAAGGTAATTGCCGAGCAATACGTGGCGGTAAAACCCTCATCCGCAGCATCACAATCGCAGTCGTCACTTTCCTTTGCAAGCGATCTCGGGGCGGACGATTGGGCCTCTCCGCAAGGAAACGGAGAGGAGTACAACTCCATCATTGACAAGATCAGTCGCGACAAGCCGGTCCACGTGAGATTGGCTGGCTATGAAGTTTTATTAAAAATCGAATTATCTAATATAAATAACAGTTCTCAGTGGGATGTTCTCCAAAAGACGCTGTTGGATGGTCTCACGGACGACAACAGAGCCATATTCGAGGTCAGCATGCAGGTACATGCAAAGTTGCTGAACTGCTCACAATTACATGATATCTATGGCAATTTATTGAGTGCGTTCAATGCACAGTATCATTCGCAGAAAATGCGCGAGACACTGCCCACTCTAATCTCTGGAATTAATTTCAAGTTTTTCCTGCATGAGAAATTGTTTTGCATAATGTACTTGATACTCCGCTATCAGGAGGAAATGTTGAAAAACACTAGGTACAGCGACAAGACTATGGAAGAAGTTATAGAACAATTGATAGTATTTCTCAGTACACATAGCTTTGGTAACTCGTTGCAACCTAAAACCTTGAATATGCTGAACATCATCTCGGTGTTGGAGCCGCAGGCCAAATGGAGCAAGAGATGGCTTCATAGTCTCTCTACCAGGAGGATTTTCATCGCTGTTCTGGCCAAGTCTCCGACGTTTCTGCAAAATGTTATCGATTGCGTTACGAGCGGTTTGGCAGAAACACCCTGTTCTTTGTCCATCTCTGTTATGGATGAGAGCAACGAGCTATGTATTTCCGGAAATACGATAGAAACCGCAACTTATCTACATTCTTTGATCTTCATCTCGCAACTCTGCAGCTATGAAGCAGGCAGAAAATTGCTCGCGGAGAGTTCGTTAAAAACGCCATTTGAGGTGGCTGATTTTTTAATAGAATTGTTGAATTCCTTGAATAAATTAGCGGCAGAAGCACCGAGCGGGGTATACAATACTTCCTGCAATGCTCTTCAAAACGTGCTCAATGTTTCAGATGTATTATACAATTCTGAATTTTACCATGCTGCGTTGTGTCGTCTAACATCTCTTCCTGAAAGTAATATAAAGATTTGGCCGCATACATTAAATATAATTTCTCATATGGTGATCACGGTAGATGGGCCAGCATTTTTAACTACAAATTGTAAAGAACATTCAACAAATTCCGAAAAGTCACCATCGAAGTGCCCAGTCGCGATCGTAATGCAATATGCGTCGAATTTATTAAAGCAACCATTTTCTATAATGGACATGAAATGTATTTTAGATTCGTTTAATCTAGTAGCAAAATTATTTGATATTTATGACGTTTACGAAGCCGCACAGGAACAAATTGAAACGCAGTTCTATCCAGCCATTGCTAATTTCTACAAAAGATTAAACAAGTGCAGTGTCGAGAACGAAAATAAAATACAGCAACTCGATAGGTAATTTAGTTTGGACAACAAATTCATTTCGTGTTTGAAAATCTAAGCTCGTAACAATATGTAATCTCTGAAATTTTATTATAGTGCCGTCAAAAAAGTTTTACTAAAAGTGGTATCAATACCGCTCGGATTGCAAGCGCTCGTTAATGAGAAATTAGTGTTCGAGGAACTGATTCGCGGATCAATCGCTCCTCTAAGAGTTATCTGGAGTTCTACCGATATAGTCAGCTTCATCTCAACGGCTGGTTATTTCGATCTGGGCTATAATGTGCTCGCAAATCTCGGGTCCCATGTCCTGTCAACTTTGTTGTCACAAACTTGCACAAACGCAGAAGATTCCAAATTCTTTTACGATCCTTGGGATAGAGAAAACATCCACGAATTTCTACATATACTTACATTATTTTCTCTTAATTTTAATTGTAAAGAACTTGAATAATTACAATATTTTTTTATTGTACATATTCTAAATGTATAATTAATATATATAAATAGAATATATAGACAGTATATCCATTAACAGGTTTTGCCGCGTTTATGGTGACTGACAGTGAATTGGATAACAACGAGGAAAGGGATTATCCCTCGAATTTATCCGAATTACTACAGTTTGCGATAGACAAGGATTCAATTTACCATCATTTAGCTCTTCTATCGTTGAATACAGTAATTTGGAACCTAGATGCTTGTGCTTATTTATTAAACTCGTTAAACTTTCAGGTAGTACACTATATGTGATAGAAAAATAACTGTACTTACACGTAATAATAAATATAATTTTTAGGAAGCGCTGTTAAATATTCAGAGAGACAGCACGATTGTGATTGAAGTTCGCAAGGAACAAACCGATGAAATTGACGGTTATGAGAAGGTAGAAGATTATAATGACGATGACGGTGGTGGTGATAAGCCAGAGTCGAGGAAGGAATACATAATTGACGATTCCAGTTTCCTGAGACATAATATTTTATTAAAATTATATTACATGACATATAAAAGAAAGCAATATGTGATACCATTTGAGGAATATGAACTCTTTTCGGAATTTCCACCTCCGAGAATATACGCGGATATGGCGGACTTCCGGGAAATCGAATGCTCCGATTCGGAACTAAACGATATGCTGCAAGAGGAGAGACCTGGATTGTTAGATATCAGTTGGGTTTTGCAAGTTAGAGCAGCCCATAAAACCTCGCGAAGCCCGATTAAGGTAATTTCACAAAAATAAATTTGGTATTATTTATGACTAATTAAAAATCAAGAAAGTAACTTTATCTTAGAATTCGATGATGATGAATTTGTTGCATCTAATGCATAAAGCAATTCCAACTGCGGAATGGGTGGAACAATTTGAATGGCAGGAGAATATAACATACGACACGGATTATTGGCTCCCAGAAGACATACACGCAATTAACATTGTTTTAAATTACGCCGAACAACGAGAGATTTTAAAGAATAATGACGACAGCCAGAAAAACTTGAAACAATTCATTCATTGTGCCTATATATTTATACAGTATAATAAACCAACTAGATTCGAAGGTTTTGATTGGTTCTTGGCAACAGTGTTCATTATCTGTGATGGAAATCTGGATAAGTAAGTAACTTGATATATTAGCTTCGAATAATTTATCTATTATCAGAGAAAGAGCAAATAATTAGTACAAAAATAAGTTTGAGCCTCAGCTGACCGCGAATTAATCCTTTGACCGCTTTAATTCCGGTATGGTCACGTATAGTGGCAGTTTAATCGTTTAATCGTTTTATCTCTTCGCTATTTTAATCACAAAGAAATAAATCGATTAAACAAGCATTTTAAAGCTATCAATAGTGATTAACTCAAGCTAGTCAGATATCATCATTGGCAGGTCTCAGATTGAAAACTTGGTTCTCACCGGGTTAACGTTTCTTTTTTTATCATTAACCCGACTCAATATTTCTTTTTCATCATTGACCAGCTATCAAATAATATACTAATTAGCAATAATTGATTAGATGCAAGACTTTTATCATGCAATTAATCCAATTTCCATCGACACTGCTTCTCTGGCCAAAATTGGGCAAAGTTATTGATGAAAAAAATAACGAGGGCACAAGTTCGCAGTTCACTTTTATGCAAGTTTTAGAAACTATGGTT
The DNA here is from genome assembly GCA_011636635.1 of Tetramorium simillimum. Taxonomy (NCBI): domain Eukaryota; kingdom Metazoa; phylum Arthropoda; class Insecta; order Hymenoptera; family Formicidae; genus Tetramorium; species Tetramorium simillimum. The sequence goes on along the minus strand of VBVQ01002295.1, from coordinate 5,760 downwards.
AACATCGAGCTTCCGAACATTAAATATGGATTAAAGGTAATTGAATTTTATCATTTAAAAAATTTAATTACCTAAAAATATAACGTCTTGATTTTCATAAAAAAAGGACGTCTTCGGTATCGATTGGTGGATGATATTCAACAGAATGTTATCGCAATGCTTCTGGGGAATCCTTCCATGGACTGAAATAGTTCACTTTTTTGCAATTTGTATTTTGTACCCGTCCGATTATATGGTGTATTATTCCGTATCACTTTTGCAATTTTGTCAGGAAGAATTGCTGCAGGATTTAACGAGTAAAAAAATGTGGCCGGAAAATATGGTATGTATACGAAATGTACTAAATAAAGTTATTTACATTTTATGTAATTAAATAACTTGCTAAGTGCATTTTTTCTACAGATATTGGACGAGTATCGCTGTCATAATTACATTACGTATATGGATAATTTAGGTCAACGATACAGAAATCGGGTTTTACCGGCAATGACTAAAAATTTAAATTCAGAAGACGAAATATAGATATACATATTTCGATATCTCGATAACTTAAAAAGTAAGAAAAAGATACGTACCACTGATAGCGTTAAAAAATATTCACACTCATTAAAGAAAATGCTTCATAGATTTTAACACTAAGATAACTATACATCAGTAAAACCATGTATGTATATAACGAATAACAATTGACTATTGCGATGTAACTAATAAAAATTCCTCTGCTCTTCAATTTTTCTATATAAACGCTTCCAATTAGCATTAACTGTATTGAACATATGTACTCCTTGCACATATATGAGAACATTTTGTATACAGATTGTATTTAAAAATCTTTATGTATATAACATAACATTGACTGGTACTCATGTGATTCGCATTTACCTGCGAATATCAACAATATGCGAGCTGTCGTTTGCAGGTTTTCCAATGATAATACCTCAGACACAGAAGTCGGACACAGAAGATACCTTTTTACATATACGATACAATAACCGTTTAATATTGTCATTCACTCTCTTATTTGTTAACCAAACAATCAATCTTCATGAATTGTAAATAGTTTCGCTACTTCATTTAAATCATCATATTTCGTGTTTCCCGTAAGAACCTAAAATTGTATAAAAATCATATATTATCTTGATCGTCTATTTATCCAAATAAATCAGAAATATTTAAAAGGAATTATAACACAAATATAGGAATTAGATTAATGTCATATTTACCCGTCTGGCAATCGACATTCGATTGAAGATATTCCATAGTACTATTCCTACTACAACATCATCTCGCAGATAAAAAACAACGCCCTTCCCAAAATCTTCGAACTTTGTAGGTTGCTCTAACTTTAAATTATCTTCAGATATTTCTTTCTTTTGTTCGTCTGTGTTATCAATACTTTTCACAATTTGTGATGTTGATGACTCCGATTTTTCATTAGACTGCGAATTTTCAGAATTTGTATTTTGTTTCTAAAAGAGAAACACAATTGTGAACTAATTTCACAATTAAATATGTCGCACTTTGCTATGAGAATTACTTACATCGCTAGGATTATTAACTGACATCGTGTTTGTTTCCGCCGCTTTCGCAAAAACTCCAACAGTTGGTAAAGATGAGTCTATAATACCTATCGCTTCATATCCTACATCAGGTCCCAAGTCTGACCAAAACATTGATTGATGCAGATAAGGTTTACCTGTAAAGAGAAATTCATTTATATTTTACTTTTGCAAATTGCAATATTTTAAAAATATAAACTTAATTTTAAAAATATATAAACTTGCTGAATTACCTGCGCCGGTCATATTTTCACCCGCTAATCTTCCGGAAGTAACCGCATGATCATGATGTTCGACCCTTCTTCTACCAAGTTTTACATCATAAAAACATGCGGCGTCACCGGCAACCCAAAGATTGCTTCTCGCTTCCAATTCAGCATTAACAAGAAATCCTCCCATTTTAGGCTCTGTCTCTAAATTAGAAGTTGTTGCCAACTTTGTATTTGGTTGAACACCTACCGCTACTATCACTTGATCAGCATCAATCTTTTTATCAAAAGAAAATAAAAATTTTCAATATCAAGAAAAGTGCTTAATTAATTATAGAATATTACGCAAGTTTTTGAATATATCGACATACAGTCTGACCACCAGTGAGGACAAGGGATAATCGACCCTTTTTATATTTATAATCTTGAACTTCTGTGTTAGGTATAGTTCGAACACCTTCTGCTTCAGCCTTTTTCGTAGTCCACTCACTCAGGTATTCTGGTAACACTTGCGCCATTATAAACTTTTCTTTATAAACTTGGAAAATATTTTTAGATTTATCTACAATAAAACACATAACATTTCATTACAAGTAAATTATTTTTTCAAATATATCAATCATAAATAAAAAGAACTTACAACTCTTAGCGAGTGCGCAGGCGAGTTCCGAGCCGAGAAATCCACCACCGATAATTACAATATTCTTACATTTAGAATTTGAAACACTTTCTTCCAAATCAAGAAAATGATTCTTTGTTCTGAACAGTGTAATTTTGTTTTTTACAGCATCCTCGGCGGATTCGAATATTGGCAGATTTTTAGGTGATGCGCCTGCAAATACAATTATGTATAAAAAAAATTCAAATTTAAATTTTGATTTTATTCGATAAAATTTTTTAAAACTTACCGGTCGCAATGAGGCATTTGTTGTATTTTATTTCATAACCATCTTCGAGAGTTACAGTTTTATTTACAACATCGATTTTCGTTACTTTCCAACCCATGGCAACAGCAACTCCACCCTTATCAGATTCATTAAGTTCAGTAACATTTGAGTAGAACTCTTGTGGCTCATAGAATATACTGTAAAATAAATATAAATATTCTACATTCAAGAAAAAAGATAATTATTGTTCATTACTAGAACACCGTAGGTTTAAATCTAGCAAAATTTACCTTCTCTGAGTTCCATTCCACTGGTTAAAACGTAACTGTGCAGTTGTTTCTCTATTCGTGTTATACCAAAGTTCCTTGGACAATGGTGGCCTCATATATGGAAATTCCTCTTCTTGTGTTACAACTAAAACCTAGAAGACAATTCTCATACGTATCAATAAAAAAAAGGACAAGTCTAAATCTATTAGTATATATCATACCTTAGCTTTAGGATCTCTAGATTTAATCGACCTAAATGCTGAAAATGCAGCTGTTCCTCCGCCTATCAACAAATAAGGTACCTCTTGAGGTATTAATTTTGATTCTACTGGAACTTTTGCTTTATTTCTAGATTTCCTTTTCCCTTCCTTCTTTACTGAAAAAATAAATAAAATACGTAAGTAATATATTACTTCAACATTTCAATTATTGTATCAAAATAATTCTTAATTTAAATTACGTTTGCCTCTCTGTTGATCTGTTTTGTCATCTTTTGATAAAAATGAGGAAGACACCTGTAAAAAAATTACAAGAGACATTTAATCCGTATTCTTAGTCAAATAATTTTTTTCACAATGTATTACCTTGTATGCAACTCCTGTCACAATCAGAGCAGCAAGTAGGTGCCAGTAGCGAAACTGATATTTTCCATTTTTGCCAAAATCCGAGCCTTTCTCGCCAAGTTGTTTCTGGTTGCCGTTCAGCTTGCACCTTTCCTGGGATGCCGGACAAGTTCCTTCCGTCTCACAGGCAGGAACTGTTTTTTGTGATTTGGAATATCTAGAGCTCGGCTCACATTCCTCTGGCCTAATAGTGCTGCCTGACGGCTTATGTGGTTTCTTCGTGCTTGCATCGCTACTGTAGCGTAAGTTACTAATATTTACAACTCCTGCAAATGTTTTCAGTAGTAAGCTATAAACAGGGAACTATACAAAAGGAAATATCATAACAAGGAAATATCAATAACATCTCTATTAATAAATAGGTAGACAGTAATATGCGAGAAAATACACAAAATATATCATTTTAAAAAGTCAACAAAGGATATTAAAAAAAACTTAAGAGAATTCATTCAAAAGAGATTTATCGCGATTTTTCTAAGACAGGAGCGTCTTTACGTCTGACGCAAGTCATCAACGAATTTACAAATCTATAGAAGCACGCGTTGTCTTCAGGTTATGTCACTCGCCGCCTACTTCAGAGCGGACATGCCGCGTGGAAGATTGTAAACACAGTCCCATTGATCCAACCGTGCAATTATCACTCGCGGGCTTACGCAACCGGAGCACAGGCAATTTTGCGGGCGGAAAAAGGGGGAGAACGTTGGCGATTCTTTCAGAAAAGAAGAAATTGCAAAACAGGCGGGAAACGAGATGGTCCCCCGAGCAAGATTTCCAGCCGATGCGAGCGCGAATCGACGCGCAAAAGGGCAAGGAAAGTGAGAAGGAGAAATCGTCCACGGACCGGCCGATACGCACCGATGTATTTTACAGGTTGATAGAGACGATTCGCATGTGTGAGCCGGGCGGGCAGTTGGCCGACGATTCTACCGCAGACAAACATCTTTCGCCGGGCCGGTCGTCCTTACGCAATATGGTGGCCACTCGCGGCGTTTCCCTCTCAGCTGCTGCCGTATGCGGTAATCAGCCGCTGGTTGCCGCCGCCGCTCTTACCATGGACCGGAAGGACGCTCGCCGGAAGGATGCACGCCGTGCGACACGCCATTACCTGGATTCTCACCTCCTTTCCGAAAGTCGCATCGAGTCGCAAGACTCGCAAGGCGGAACGACTCCCTGCGGCGGCCTCAGGCCGGTTGGGCGAGACACGTGAATTTAGAACCCGCTTCGTCGCGACGCGCGCGTGTGTGCACGTACGCGCGTGTATGTACCGTGCATGCGACACCGGTCGGGACGATTCCACGATTAAACCGAGTGGAGAGTGAAGAGTCGTCCAGGCTGAGCGTGGCTAACTTCAGGCGGGGATCACGTGCGCAGGTCCCCACGGAGCTGTGAACGGAATATCAAAATTTTAGAACGAAAAAAAAAGAACAATTCTATGTAATTTTACAATGACATCTGAGAGAAATATATAATACGATTCATTGTCATTTGCCTTTCATGATAATACAAACACGTGTGAAGTTCGCGCTCGATTGATAATTGATAAAAATTAGTGAAATATTGGAGATAAATAAATATCGTATTATGATTATTGTACTTTTCGTCTGTTTTTTTAAATAAAAATTTAATTTTCAAAATCATAGGTTGCTTCTAATATTTTTTTTTAAATCCTTCGCTCGGCACTTCATTGCCAACAGTGATATCGTTTAATCATGAGCTGAAGAAATAGTTACGTACGTATACTGCAGATGACACATGCTGTACTATTTTCTTCCCCTTAGAATCTAAGGCTTAGATATATTTTTGCAAGTAGAAAAAGAAATCTCGTTTGTATGAACATCGTCATACAGTTATTATTACTTGATTGTTACTCTAATATGCGATGCACAATCTTTTTTTTTTCAATAAAAGAATTTCCTCTAATTATTTTCACTTCTATAATTACTCTTATTTTTTAATTTCACAATGGACGAATAAAAAATATTTTCACTGTAATTTTCTGCGTAATTTTTACACAGAAACATAAATGTAATTTGACACATGCGAGAGAGATAGGATTGTAATAATTAATATCTTAACGATTTTCTTGAAATTCGGATAAAATTTTATCTACTGTTGAATTAATAAACAATTAATGTCTAATGAGCACGATGTCTTCTTAAACTGAGATCTATATATGATACATATATACATATGTATATATATATATATATATA
>VBVQ01002294.1:0-26046 GCA_011636635.1 Tetramorium simillimum | reverse complement strand
ATATAATATTCTGTTAAATTGTAACAAAATCGTTTTTTCGCACAGATAAGAACTTTTGAATTCTATGATTCAAATAAAATTTATGGCACAAACAGAAATTAATATTTATAATATTTATAACAATTACAATAGAACTAAATATGACCGTAAAATAAATCTAATATTTCTATAATATTCGCACATATAAACAGATTAAATATAAATCGATTTTTTTCATTAAATTAGCAGAGTTTTAAAATCATACCTTTCAATTAACAAACTTATTAAAAAGCTTTCTGATTTTATAGATAAAAGCTAAATTGATAATAAAAATTTGTCTCTTTTTCTTACATATTATCTTTTATTCATTATTTTATATTAACAATATGTTTAAACAATAAATCATAACGTTATAAAAGAAGATAAATATCTGAATTTTATATTTTTGTAATTTTATTTATTTGAATTTGCACTGTATTGATGAATATGCAATCATATATTAATACGCCATTATTAAGATTATTTAACGTTTCTCATCATTTAATTATTGCAAATTATTATATTAGCCTAATTCAGATTTATACATATAAAAGCTACCGTCACATTGTTGATTAATATGTATTGTACAGTATACCACCGTGTCTTTGCTTTTCTTTTGAAATTCTCTTTTATACCCCAGTAAAATATAGTGCAATGCACACCCCGACACATTTCGGCGTGAAATAGACCGACGCAAAGTACATCGACGCCCTTTTACGAGCGCGTAAATTCACGTTAGAGAGGGAATGTTTATAAATTAGCGTTCACGCGCGCGGGGGGATGAATCCGAGCTTATCGCAGGGGTGACGGCAGAGGGCGTGGGCGGATGGACAAGCATAATTGTTTGCTCTGCTAAATGTCAATCCGATAGCGGTGGCCAATGAAGTCCGTGATTATGCTACCGGATGCATTCGTGGCGGATCGAAGGGAAAATTAATCTCGGTTCGTTGTTGGGGTGCAAACGCACATCCCAATTTTGGGCAAAGGATCGACGACAAATTGATATGTACTGAATCGTAGAATTTCTTATTACGTGAAAGATATTCATTATATTAAAATACCCACTTATACGAATATACTTGTAATAATAGTTCAAGTAGCCAAATGTTGACATATACATTGAAGACTTCTTTTAGAATTTCCCTTAGGAAATTTATATTAAAAAGATACTTGAAAACATAAGATATTTCTTTATTATGTAACATTACTCTAGAATTTATTTATCTATAGATATTTTCAATTTAGAATCATTTAGATTTTTTGTAAAATTTATTTGCATGATTTCTTATACTTTGAAGCTTTTAATTTGTTTATATTATAATCTCTCTTAATTTCGTTAATTCAATTTTAAGTTATTTTTTTCTTTGGTTTTTTTAACAGCTAAACTTTAATCGAAATTTAGTAAAATTTAAAATAAATTGAAATCTAAAATTTTATTATCTATTTTTTTCACGAATAAAAGATTTCTTTATTATCAATCGGTTAATAATAATAAAATAAGTTTTGTTAAAAGAATTGATTTCATTTCACGTAGAAAAGATGGTAGATGAAGTCTTGGGACATTCTATCCTTACACTTCACATATATTTCCAAAGTTGAAAGGCATGTTGGAGCGCAGACGAAATGAACCAACCTGACGTCTCGTCGTCGAATTCCATTGCGTTTCCAGGCAAGATGCTGAAGAGAGGAGAGACGCCCCTCTCGAAAAACAATATCATTACACGTCGTCGCGTGAATCCGGCGTGTCTCATTGGCCGAACACATCGCGATGTTAGCGACGATTCCCAGGCGAATCAATAGTATTACAGAAACTCACTCTCGCGTTGTAACGCCGAATATTACTCGCGCCACGAACGAACGCCGTTGCATCCTCTCCTTCCCGCTGATCTCTCTACCACTCGCCCACATATACAGATACACATGGCTGTAAATTCATAACTGTATTAGAGCCACTGCACTCGAAACGGCCGATGCGCTCGATGGCGGCTTCATCGGATTTTGACGTTATTGAGAGAGAGAGAAAGAGAGCGAGAGAAAGAGGGGAAGAGAAGGAGAGAGAGAACGAGTGAGTGAAAGAGAGGGAACGGGCGGACACTTCGTCGATAACGTTTTCCAACGGCGGCTACACGGTAATGTCCGACGAATCGATATTCGGAGCACCCCCCCGGGGAGGGGGGCGGCGGCCCGAAGGCGCCGGGGCGACGAGGGGTGCTGCCGTGGTCAGGGTGAAAAGGGACGGGACGACGGGGTTGGCAGGGTACGCTAGACGGCGAACGTGTGTTCCGGACGGCGCGTCGTTGTTCGGGGACGGCGATCACTATTCGATTAGGTTTCACTTCGGCTTTCCAAGAAAAACGATATGCGACCGCTCGGAATGGAGTGGATCGCTTTTTTTTTTCGGCGGTCGGGGAAGGTGTCGATCTTTTCATTTTCAACCTGACCGTGTGCACAGCGGAGACACTTAAGGCAGTTTTTTCATGTATCTCGAACATCAATTGAAATTATTTCGAATTGAAGATGTCTGAAAAATTCTTATCTTATCGCGCTTCTGCTCTTTCCTTTTCTCCATTTTTAAATATATGCGGACAAAAAGAGCAGATTAATTCTTGAAAAGTAAGATTATTATTGCAATGTGTTTTACAAGTTAAACCTACAATCAGTATAAAATATATAATATATAATAAAACTAAAAAATGTCTTAAATGTCTTAAAAATGATTAATAATAATTTTATTATATTTGACATTTTATATATATAAATGGCACCATTTTTTATTATTCTTTGGTATTGTTGTTTCTTGAACGTATAGCCTTCTGTAGACTGAGTTCAGTTATCGGGGAGATAGGACAGTTTATTACCCCGACTAATCCGTGATTCGCATCTTGTCAAATGTATGCCCCTCTTTAATCACCCCCTATTCTCAGAGGACGTAGGGTTGCAATCGATTGCATTCCGCCCTCCGATGACGTCATAGGTTGCCACGTGGCGTTGAGCGTATTAAATATGCAAGGTTAACTCACGCTTTACCGTTAAGACATATCGGCGGAGTTCTCACAGGCGATATCGAAATCTCGCGACCCCCAATAAATGTCTCAACGCGAGAGATTACGAGGAAAGAAAGAAAGGGAAAAAAAAAATCGTCGCCGGAGTGACTCCCGCGGGATTATCTCGAGCGAGCCGTTGCCTTCGTTCGCATTAAACGTCGGGATTTATAAGCCCGCCCCGCAGAGTCGGTTCGTGCGACCGTCGACGACGACGACGGCGACGACAAGTCAGTCCCGAACTGGTCCGTGGGGGTCCGCCGCGGGTCTGGACTTCTCGATAGTCGAGATTTATCGGGTCTACGGTTTGACGAATTCGATCCTCGGGCAATCCGGCTCCATCGTCCTGCTGCTCCCGCTCTTCGTCCTCCTTTTCAGACTTTTGTACCGCCGCATCCCTTGGGGAAAAGGACTCTTTCCGATACATCCTTAGCGAAATTTATTGAACAGATAACTCCTGCCATTGACTGCTATTGCCTCGGAAATATCTTCCTCGATCGACAACAATGAATCCAAACGGTTTATTTTGGAATTAATTAAATATCATTTTAGCCTTATCTGTTTTGTAAGAGAAAATTGATTTTTTTTTGGGGGGAGTGTCTAAACTATAATATAACTTACAATCGAATTAATTCGCACACAATAAACACCGTTCCCGTAACAGCTGCGCTCAGAAATTATCCGTAGCACTTTTGCAATTCCTTAAATAGAGCAACGACAGAGAACGCGGCGTTTAATACTGTTTTATTGTTTCTTAACTGCCGGCAGCGAAATCTGCGAAACACAAAAATCGCTGCTGCACAATTGCTCGCTTTTTTTTGACCACGTAAAACATTCATTCGCCTAGCAGTTATACGGGGCACGGTAAGCATGGATGCATTTCCAGGATTCGCGATGGAACTCGTCGTCCGCACGATGGCAATTAGACCCGAAACATTTTCAGCTTCAATTAGGCGCTAATGTTTGTAATAACGACTGACGACGACGGCTTTAATCGCGATGTCGCATGCGACGTCGTACGACTCGTACGAAACTACGAGAGTGCATTCCTGCTTTCGCGAGATATTCGTCCTGTCAACCTTAGACATGGAATGTTGAATATTCTATCTCAAATGTTAATAATGGTATTATACGAATCATTTATTGTAATAACAATATAAGATTTTTAAAAATGCTACATATTTCATTTAAAATTCGTGTTACCGTATTTTTTAAAAATTTCTGCTTTCTTTACTATATCAATTGATAATTATTTTTTATTTACTATCATGTATATTTTTATTTACTATCATGTATGTTTTATTTTTATGTTTTTTCTGTACGTGAAAATGTTATACATGAAAATGACCGAGATGAATTGTGTAAGAAAGATAATTAGAATAGTATTAGGAAAAATGTATGATACATGTTCTAATGATGAAATTACTTTTTTGTTTCAGGTAAGTTATTCCGTCACCCTTGATAACCATTATTTGTGGGAGCTGTGTATGTAAGTCTTGTTATGTCTAATAAGTTAATGAATATGTAATATTAGTAGTTTGTTTTTTATTTTTTGTAATTGTTTAAAATTTTTGAACGTTATAATTATATCAATAATTAATTTTGAAACAATGAACATTTTGTTTTTAAAAATATAAATAATTATTCTGGGGGTTCGATCCGTCTCAATATTGAACTTGTGAAGGAATAAATATGTAATAGAATAGTCGATTTTTCTATCTTTTGAAAGGGCTTGTACTTGGAGCTGCATTTTACACTAGAGTTTCACGGGTGGGGAAACAATTTTTAATAAGCATCTCGTACTTTGTGAAGAATTCTGTACTCGATAGTTATAGAGATTGAAATTCCCGTTTCGAAACGGTTTAACATTTCGCGGTTGTTACTCACGAGTAGCTGCAAGCTACGCGGGATACAAACTCCGAACGCTCAGGTAAACTTTCGAATCGGACATTAATCCAATTCGTTGCGCGAAAGTTCCGAATTAATAAAAATAGACGGGAGAGTGGATTTTTATCGTTCTCCGCACGTTGCGCAAAATGTGTCTTCTTGTTGTCGAAACTTGTAGTAACACTTGAGTAACAATTATGTGTTTCTCATATCCATTTAATTCGAAATCTAAAAAGATATAATTTAATATCCTCTTAATATTTAATGTTCCGATGTAAAAACTTATACTGCGAGTATGCTTTTGCCGGTTTTTGCCAGTCCCACGGTTTTCGCGCGAATACTATTTGCTCTCGAGGCAAATGCACGAAAATCGTCAGTTTCCAGTCGTTCCCACGCGGAAGCTGGCGACCCCGACGCGGCCGCTGAAGTGACCGCGTTCTTCTTAAGACCCGAGGCATCCTGGAGCGCGGCCAGTAAAAGAGTGGCGCAGCACTCCGTCGCGGAGAGGGTGAGGAAGCGACAGTAGCGAAGGAGAATCGAGGAGCGCTACGTGATCGGTGGGAAGTTGAAGAGTAGGATTGCGAGCGCGGTCAAGACGTGCAAATCGCGTTCGAGGACACTTTGGCACTCTCGAATAGGTCTTACCGATATATAGCGATCCGAATCGCCGTTCCCGGCGACGGGAATAAAACGCTCGCGATTATAATATCGGACATGTTAAGTAACTTCCAATCGATAAAAGTGTGGCGAATTTGTGTGAAATGTGCCGAACAAAGCCTCCGATCTGATATCGATGCAAGATACTGTATATATTGACTGTTTAATTGATATATGATTGTTGATTGGGATCAAGCTTCTATTATTCTATTGACGGGTATTCGATATAGCGTTTTGTATGGGGCTGGAATTTAATTTGCATGTAATGTGAAACATCGCGAATTACTCATTGTCTATTTATATGTTATCATACCGCTCGGCTCGTGTATATAATATAAACTCTGCTATCATGATAAAGTCAAATTTGATACCTGTATATAATAACAACGTGATTGGTATTTAAGTAATAACAACACTTGATCGATCGAGTGCGCTATATAATTTTTATTACTTTTTCAAGTCGCTCCCTACAGTACTCTCGAGTCAGCCGTAATACTTAGTAATTCCGATAAATAGAGAAATATAGGATTTTGGAGAAATGACACATCGCAGGATTGGCTAAGATTAGATAAATACGTGCCCAACATGGACGGCCCGACGATTCTCCATCTCTTCCTTTCTTGACACAAGTATGGCCGGAGACTAAGACGGTTAATCAAACGATAAGCACGTTTGGAACTGATCCAAGCTAGGTTCGCCCTTATAACGGCGTTGTATGCACTGCTCAAAACCAAGCAGCCCGGCAATACATATTTCGTATCCTCACGATTAGCATTTTACATCCGCATTGAAGCACGTGTCTCTTCGGTCTTTGTTTTCGGGGAAATTATCACGAAATCGTCCATGAGAAATATAAAAGCAGCACATCCACCTTGAGAAGCAAATTAACATCTATATCTTCTAAATACTTTCGATTTGTCAGTTTTAATAAACGTGTCCGGGACGTTAATAAGATCTTGTCTACTTAAAATGCCGGTACAATCTATTTATTTACTGTACCGTGACTATATAACTATATTACGCAAATACTTCCAATCTGGTATCTTTATCGCACGTCCAGTTAATAAGCTACCCGCTCCGATTTTTGTTTCCTTGACTAAGCTGAACCTACCGCGGCGCTAATCGCGATAATTTGTAACTGTTCACGTCGCTGGTCTTCTGCAACGCAACCTTCTCGTTTACCGGCATCTCTCCGCGAGATTGATATTTACTCTTTGCCGGCCGACGCGGCTTACTCGCGGCAACGCTCGGCCATCAACGGCCGACTACCTACCGCGCCGTTTATTCATGTCCGTGTGCCGTCCTCCTTCTCGTCGTCGTGGTCGTCGTCACGGTATCTCCCGTGCCTATTCCCATTGCGTACCTCATCCTTTGATGCATGCTCCACGGGGGCGATTTCTGGCCGATGCTCTCTTAGCACCGGGATACCCGTGGCACTCGGCTCGCTTTTCCCGGCACTAACGAGCAATCGTAGCGGCGAGCGAGTGGACGGTGGGCGAGAGGGTGGTGGTGATGCCGAGTGAAGGAGGAGCGATACGAGCTGCAACGGCAACGGCAGCGGCAGCAACATCGGCATTAGCGGCAGCAATAGCAGCATCACGATGCAAAGAATCGTGTGCGAGGGAAAGGGCAATGGCGAAGAGCAGAGGGCAGACGTGTTACGAGAGAAGGAAAGATCTGGGCGGGAGAGAAAGGGGATGGAGGGGGGAGGGATGGGAGACCTACCTCGGAAGAGCGAAAGAGAGACCGCGGACTGGCTCAGAAGCGAGCCAACGTCGACAAGATAGGAGGCGGCAGCCTGCAATTACTAGCTGGAATGTCTGGGAACGCGTGGGACTCGATCCTAAAGGCCCGACCACGACAAAGTCCTCCCTCCTCCCACCGTCCCTTCTTCCACATCAACGGCTACTCCGTAAGGCCCCTACCTTGTACAGGATGACCCCAGGAAAACGCCGGGACTACCTGCCGATCGTGCGGCGATCTTGCTACGATCACATCGCATACTTAATCCGCGAGACGCACGTCATATACCGCGAGATAGCTATGCTACGCCAAACGAGCGATCGCGTAACAGAGAAAGAAAGAAAGAAAGAAAGAGGGAGAAATGCAGAAAATTTTTATTTTTTTTATAAAATAGCGTTTTTAATTAATTCTTCTGTTTTTACTTGCCGCGTGATCCTCGCCACCCGCACCTCGAGCCCAGATCGAAATTCAATCGGGGAATTATGTAAATTTAATTTTGGCTGGAAATTTAATTAATGCTGTTGACTTAAGGCCGCGATGAAAAAGAAGCCGGCTCACTCGTTCGCTCGCTTCGACGAACGAAAGAGTAATCTCGTTACTTCATTTTTCGCGGCGCACAGCACGCGACGCCCCGATGTCACGATATCGTATGGCGGTTTTAATGAATATAATTAACGTGTACTTATGCGCTACATCCCTCTCAATCATTATCTATTGTGGCCGCTGCAATTTCTTTTGCGGAGCGTTAAATCCGTTCAATTATGTAGATTACTCATTTCACGATCGGTAGCACTCATTATTATAGTTCTTGGAGCACGATAAGACTTCACATTACTCATATTGCAATTTAACATTGTAGTAATTATTCTTTTACTTGCTTCACGTGCTTCAAATAAGTCTTTGTCCTCTTTCATTTCGAAAAAATTCTATTACTAAAATTGTTTCAGTCTTATTTGCCAAAGAAATACATTTCTTTAGCAAATATCTTTATCACACTATTATCATTAAAATTAAAAAAAAAATATATATATATATCAGTCTTAGTCACGCAATTGAAATAAAGTAAAAATATTTTTAAGATTTCTAAAGAGCAACGAAGAAAAGAGCTTTCAAACTTTCTCAGTTTATATTTACAGTTGATGTACCGATGATTACCAAATCTACTCAAAAGCTAATGGCTAATGGAACCTTCGTGTTTAATGCGGAAATAATTGATAGATTTCTGTCATCAATAAATGTTTTAGAGATCTCTTGACGTTTGCCATTCATGATATTACCTTTTTATATCGTAACGAGGATAAATGAATATAAATAACCAAATTTTAGAAACTTGTACAATTATTAAAAAGTTTTAAAGAAGGATGTACTATACGTACAATGTCAGTTTATACTTTTTTTATTAATTTAAATTAATATATCTATATTAAAAAAGAAAGAGCTAAAAACTTTTTTAATAATTCGTATTATTTGTTTAAATAATAATAATTATTATTATTAATTATTAAGTTATCAGTAATATTTATTTTATTTTAGTTTCCAGTGATCTAAGAAAAAAAATAGTATTTTTACAAATATTACTTGAGATAATATGCACATTGGTATTAAAAAATAAATAGACTTATTCTATTCTTGCATGCTTCTATTTTCGTGAGCGAGTTGATATATGTGTAAGTAGGCCATGAAATATTTTTGGGCGGCGATGCTACAAAGACGACCTTGCCTAGATGTAGATTTCGGTCAGGATCGAATTTCGCTGTTCATCAATGTCGACGTGTTGGCGCTGATACCGCGAGACAGACTGGGCTCCTTGTCGGAGGAGAGAAATTTGGAGAATCCCTTTGTCGCGGCGCCGTACGTTAGCGCGCCGAGTGGCCGGGAGATTACCAACGGGTTCTCGAGTGACCATGAGAAATTGCTTGCTCAGGATGTCGGATAATCACGAACACCCTGTACGTGAACTGGCAGGATTATGCGAGGCTGTGCATATAGGTACTTCCCCCTCGTTCCCCATTCCCCCTATTCGTCTCACTCTGACTCTCTCTCCTTTACATTCTCGCTCCTTATACTTTGCCGGAGTATCTATTTGTTAGACTGCGTTAAACGAGAGTAATACGAGAGTAAAAAGGTCTTTGTTCATAGACACTATTTGGCACAATTATTCATTTTATTTTACGCGTGCTTTTTTTTTCAGTACAGACTTAAATTAATCGTTATCGTTGTTTTTATGAAAGAATTCAGTAGAAATAAATAATTCTTTCTCTTTCTATCTCTATTTCTTACATGAACTTTGCCATATGTAGAATTCTTTATTGAAAATAGTCTTCTCTTAATCTTCAGACAGAATGTCAATTAATGTATGATGTCTTAACTTCTCATCGACAACCAACATGCCAATTAACGCATTTACCTTGAAACTTTTATATATTTTATTTTTCAAAGCTACATTCAGGATAGAATAAATCATTTCCTTCTCCTTTCTCTGTCTTCGTTCGTGTCTGGTTTTCCTACCGAGCGACCGTTTTCCTCGTATCGTCGTCTCACAAATCTTCTCTTGTCTCATCTGTTAAGCCCTGAAATACTCGAGTGTAATCAATGAGAGAGGCAGGATAGCACAGGCAGGGAGTATGTACTGGTGTGTATATTGGCGTCACAACCGCTTCTGCATATGTATATATTCGCGTACACGTACCGCCTCTCTCTCTCTCTCCTCTCCGGGTTTCCAACTACATATACCTGTATAAGGTGCTTCCAAAGCGCTGTCACGTAGTGGCAAGATGGCTGGGATTCTCGGCGTGGTTACGCACGATGTCTTGACCACATTCGGTCGAATCCAGTGCAGCGAAAGCAGCGGCCATCTTTCGCGAGAGATTTGGTAAATCGACTGCGACATTCTGTGGATAACAGTGAGCTTTCGCGGATGCGACGTAACAGCGAGACCCGTGACCTTTTTTGTGCAGCGCCGCGCCGAAGATGTTCGGTATTTCTTCGAGGAAATCCATTTCGCGTGCATTTCCATGCGTCGCGCGATAAACTTCTGATTTTTAAGTTAGATATTAATTAATGTTAATTAAATCGCAAATTTAGATATTCTCGCGCTAAAGTTTACTTCGGATTAATAGGGAAATGGAGTTCCGGTACTCATCTGCATTTTTGAAGCTTAATTCGTCAAGGTCCTTTAATCTCCAATGTAAAACAGCGTGCTAATTAAGCTCCTAATTAAATTCACCGAGGAAAAATCGATTATGAGTTACACGGCAAGCAAACTCCTATTACTTCTACGGATCTTTTTTCGGGATAGCTCTGTACGGACGAATCATATAGACTAACACTTATTTCAAGCGGCAACTTTAACCTTTCAACAAATTTAATTAACTTAAGGATTACCAATGATTAATGCTGGATTTACTTATAAATTATTTGATAAATCGGTTTTTTTTTAGTGACATACAATTTAACATCTGATAAACATTGCAAATTTATTAAATCTTTAATTCATGCGAGACTTTGTTTTACTGTAGTTTCTTTGAGAGAGGCGAATATGCCTTAAAAAGAAATGTATCTTTCTCAAAGTCTGCTATGCATAAATTACTAGTGTTTACGAGGCACATTTAGATGGATAATAAATGGACGGTTTCACTTACGGCTTCTCATTGTCAACTGTATTCACGTAAAACGCACTTGTCAGGCATAAATTTCACACCGTTATTTATACCGTACGATCTTTCGCAATTCATTACATAAAAGATTCCCGGAGAGGAAGCGCGGTGATGTCGCCCGGTGCACGACCGCATTCGGCGAAGAAAGAACCAGTCGCCTCTGTGCAAAAAATATATTACGCACGAGTCAATGGATGACATTAATTCCGTACGTTCTTAAAGCGATTATCGAGATTGCTCTCCGCGTGCATAAATTTACATGTACTTAATCTTTCCAACCTTCCGTAAATTTGGTCACTGTCCTGCGATCGAGTAACCGTTGCTAGAGCCATCGTTCTTATTTTCGTAGTAGGAAGATTTTTAGTTTGGTTGACATACGTTTTTATATCTGTTTAATATCTATATTAATTAATTATGCTTGCGATTAAATTGGTTGTTTATCTTCTTAAAAGGAATCTAATTATTATTAAAATCCGGTTAGTGTTAGTTTACGCAGCATTAGCGTGGATCCAGGATACAACGTTGATTCCGTAAAGCTTCCGCACAAAAATTCAGCTTCTTCTCTTTCAATTATCGAAAACAACACCGCCGCACAACGTAGGTCGGAAATCCTGCTCATCCTGCGTGCGAATCGAAATAAATTCGACACGCCTGTCTTTACAGCGTAATAAATGTACGTACCGTTGTAAAGTGCACAGAGGCGCGATACTTATTTTAGTGTCTTACGTTCAGCGCGTATAAAGGCCGCGCTCTCTTACCTTAAATACGCGCGCGATGACGACAGCTTTCGGCGTATTCTACCGCACGCAACTGGCGTGTTTCATTTGTCTTGGGTTACAGCGTGACGTAATCGCGGGACTTCTTGTAGTACGCGCGTATAATAGTCACCGCCGTTGCGAAACATCGCGCGAAACATGCGAATTGACCGCGATGCTATATCACGTGGGCGTTTGTATAAAGGGCGTTTGTACCTAATGCAAACATTAATTATTCTCAGTTGCAAGTAGCTCATAGATCCTGGTACTTTGAAATATTTTTATGCAGGTGAATGAAGAACAAAAGTATTATTTTCAAATATGTGCACGATTTTTTCTAATAAAATCTCTCTATAAATGATCTAAGTAATCTGCAATTCAATGTTTATACAAGTATGAACATATTTATACTAGAGAAAAGAATGGAGGAAGAAAGGTGCTAATATTTTATATTCTTAAATCCGTTTATATAGATTAGGACGTATATAATAATAAATTATATTTACAATATAAAATACTAGCATGTTTCTTTTCTTAAATCAAAATCTTTAGAAGTTTATGTATTAATCTGATTCTTTCTTTTCACGTAAAAATGATCCGTTATTGATTAGGTTCATATTTCTTTCTATGTTAAGATAGCTGAAATTTGATAGTTAATTTCATTAGAAGATTGAGCACATAGTGTATTATGTTACTTATTATATAATCATTTTAATCGACAGACATGAACTAATTGTTAAAGTATCTCCGTCTCATATTTCCTGTTATATATATCATAATGATAAGAAATAATAATTAAAATGGACGTTTCTAAATGGAGAATTATTAGCTTCGAAAGCTGAGTTGTATAAAAGAATCAAGAAACTGTCGAGTTCGTACGTGATAACATTAATTAAATTATTCCATATCGTATATAATTAAAAACTCTAACAAAAGTCTCAAGAAATTCTGTAAAATTTGAAGTTTTTTAAAGAACATTCAAATTCCGATTAGGATCTCATTTTGGCACGAGATTGCGAAAATAAATTATATGGAAAATTAAATAGATTTATTAATACAGGACATTTCGTGATATTTATTCAAATTCCGGTATCTCTTTGAAAATTTAGAATCCACTTTTCCTCGCGTAAATTTCAATCCTCGACATAATCGATGTGATTAATCAGGATCGGAATATAATTCCAGGCATTGAAACGGCGCTATTATGGACTACTTTGTATTAACCTGCGCAATCATCGTAATGCACGATTGCTCCGATTAACATCCTCGATGCCTGCCGCTGGATAATGATATCCCTTGAAGTGTAGTGTATCGTCATGAAAATGGAGTAATTTCAGGCGCGGTTGACCTATTCGCTTTTATCCGGCGCACTGTTGTTATTCGACCGAATGTCGGCTAAATGTCTTGCCGCGTATAAATCGCGCGGATAAATTTATTGTGAGCCGTAAAATAGTGGCGAACGAGCGTCCGCGGAAACTCGAGCCGGCAACAAAAATTCGGGATTAAGTCTTAGGACAGGTTTCCCTTTCGAGCTGTTTAATCGCCGCGGCGCTCGACTTAACTCGGATTACTTGCGCGAATGCCTCGTTAAATTGCATAATTTTCTTAGTCCTTCCGGCAAGCACCGTTTTTCTGTTATGGTTCACAGAAAGATATCCGCACGTCGCTTCCGAGGAGCTTGAACGTAAAATACGATACCGATGTTTGTGGGAATTCTAGTTATCAAATTAAGTACAATTTTTTTTTATCTCGAGAATCTTTCAAACTTTAAAAAATACAGGAAAAGAAGACCAACTATAATTAATATTGTAAATATTTGTTATATTACTTTATTTTTCTTGAACAAACATTTTTTGTTAATTTTTATACATAGATTAAAGTAAAGATAAATATCCCATAATGGATGAGAATATACGAGCGTGTATATAATATAAAATATGACGCATACGGAATTAAATATAAACACATAAAAATATCACGGGGTCAGTAATGGAGTTATTAGAATTACGGTGGGGGGGGGGGATTTACATTCTATCTCCATATTGGTTCACACTGAAAGAAAAAATATATCACACATTATATTAAATATTATACATGTCAAAGTTTTAATTAATTTTATTATGTAACAATTTATCATATATACATATAAATATAATATAAATTGTTATATATACAAACACACAGAAAGGAAAAAGAAGGCGAGAGAGATTTTAAAAATTTTAAATGTAAAATATTGATAAAAAAATTAGCGTACTGCTTTTAAGTATTACTTAAGCAAAAATTGGAAATGTTAATCAAGTATAATTGCATCAAGTGCTGCCTGCTAAATTCTACTAATATTTTGACTTTATGTAGTAAGGTTCTTCCATTCCTTCATCCTCATCTGAGTGCTTCACTTGATTTACTTGTCAAAGTATTATTTTCAAATCTTAAAGTCATTATGATTGACAATCTTACACTTCACATCGAAATATACTAAAAGTTTATAATAGAATTATGCCAAAATAAATTAAAAGTTTGTAATGGAATGTAATAAGAAGGTGTTAAAATACTTTTAGAGAACGGGAGCGAGAAAGAAATATAGCAAGAAATCTATCGAACTCTTTAAACGCGAGAAAACGTAATTATAAAATTGCAATTAAGAAACTTCCTTAATCCGAGAGTGCGCTTTACATTGTCATTCTGGAATCAGATTCTTCGGTTCGTCTTTTTTTTTTTACTCTTGTGAACAATCACGTTACACGGATTTTTGCGATATCGATCCCGCTCGCGATGTCATTCGTTCGTTCCGCAGGGAGGATGGTAGACAAACTAGAATTTCCGCCCGCGAGGTTCAATTTCGTCCCTCAGAATGAAGGAGTGCGAGCGCGGGAAGGGCAAAAGGCGCGTCAGAGATGAGGGTGAGGGCGAAAGGTGGAAAGGCGCGGGGTGGATGGAGGGAGGGCGGTAAGGGAGAGTTAGAAAGCGAACTCGCTCGAAAGGGAATATCGCGTCGGGGTTGGATGCTAATTAGCATTTTCCAATTAAGGCGCCGAAGGCGCCGGGATCTCGCGGCCTCCGCCGGGAGATAGAGAGAATCGTTTCGAACGAATTATCTTTCGCGTCGACACCGAGAAATCGCGTTATCGTCCTCGTAATTCGCGCCTCGACTCTCGCAATTGTTGACTCGCGTGTGAGATACGCGTGTAGATTTTCAGTGACTCTCACATACACACACACACATACACACACACACAACACACACATACACACTTTTTTTATGTGGTAGTATACTATGAAAAAAAAGGTCTTTTATTTATTCAAAATTTGCATGACAGTGAAAAATCTCCCGCTGTCAGATTATATTTCTTTCGCGTTGTCAGTATAAGTAATGAAAAAAGGATGTGAATTTACAGATATCTCTTTATAGGCAAATGTTCAGTTCACAATGAACGATAAAATGTCTCATTGTTGGCACAAAATCTAATCCTTGCAAGTGTTTTTTCAATTACCTGCGATATAATACTAATGATTGTTCCTGCTGTACTATATCGAGCAGACGGCGCGATTCGTCGTTCTAGTCATTTAAATTGCAATTAGGGTGGAATTACGACTGCGTTCTGGACCGACTTGAGCTTTATCTTCGACTTTGCGCCGCTATTTTCCTCGCGTGCCACTACTTAATCTTAACGCGCGATAAACTATTTGGAGCCCTCTTCTTTCTCTCGCCGACTCTCCTTTTTTTTCCCCTTCTTTCTTCCGGTTGATGGTGCACAGGTCGAAGTCAAAGGATCCTACTATACCCAGCTATTTCCGCGTGTCCAATTACCATTCGCCAATTAAAAGTTGGAATGGTGTACTGGGCGTGCTCTATAAAAAGGACTTTCTGTTCTCCGCTCGAGGAAGCGACTCGATTATAGGAAAAATGCACATTTACGATCGTTCAGAAGAAGTACTGGATTAAAGAGAAAGACAGAGAGAACGGGAACAAGCGAAGAGAGATTTTATTATTTGTACAATATTAACGAGTAAGCCGTGAATGCCTTGCAGAGACGCATTTATATGCAACACATAATAATCGAATATTTAAAGGAATAATTTTTTCAATCTTTATCTTTTTCTAGTTTTGATGTTAGTAGTTATTTTCATTTAAAAAGCAAAGAAAAATTTTATACATGTTGTTTAGTTGAGATTCCCATTTATTGTTATCATAAGTGACGCTTCTAAATAATTAAGATACAAAAAGTACTAAACAAAATATGGTATTATCAAGTAATTGAAATTTAACATTATCAAATATACACACGAGTAAGACAAATGTGAGATAATGAGGAAAAAAAAAGAAAAGGAAGGGCGTAAAAGGACAGGCGGGGAAACAAATGTGAAAGAATCGGTAGCCTCTAAGGACGTCGATGTTCCGGGGAATTCTCGGACTCCCGAAGACTGCGGCGCGAGTCCCATAGAAGTAGACAGAGCCAATTACAATTTTCCAATTAAAACGTCCGTCGAGGAGATGCCACCCTCGACGTCGACGAGAGAAAGCCGTGTCTCCGCCGTTAAAAGGGATCGAAGTTCGACCGTTAAAAGTATTCGTCGATATCGGCGGCTTGGCGCTAGGCGAGACAAGAACTTTGACGAAAATTCTTTACGACGAGTAATACTATTAGCCATAAAGAGTAAAGCCGTAAAGAGTCAGTCAAAATAAGTGTCAACAGCTGAATAGTCCCCCCCTTGACAATACTTATTTGGACAATAAATCTCATTGTATAAAATTAATAAGATTTCTCAGCACCAAATTTAAAAGTCTCAAGTTGAATCACAGACATTTGACGTATTGATAAAAGATTATAGATTAGAAAAAGAATATAAATCTTTATCATGAAAGTTACGTAAACTAAATTGATGTTAAATTTACACATAAAAATTTCTACACAATAGATTGCAATGTGCATTTTGCTGTAAATAATTGCGACTTTGAAGAACAGCAGTTTCCAGTCTCCAGTCCACAATCCACAGTTCTGAGCGATGTTTTGGGGCGTGAAGAGATTTCGGCGGTTCGGTCGGCGTCACGAGCCTAAACGATCATACTGCCCGGTTAATTGCGATTTCCCAATTAAAATGCCAAACAACCACCATAACGCGTTGCAAATGGATGGCTTCAATCGGATTTCCATTATCGTCCTAACGCAGCGATAATTTGCGGCTAAACTCCGGCCGACCATCCAGCTCGCCATTATTGTTGCTGACTGTCGTTGAGACCCGAACACCGAGGATGCGCGTGCGAACGACGGACTCCCCCCTCCCCCCATGCAACCCTTGTCGAATTCTCTCACCGTTGTCCCGTCACTATTACCTTTGTTTACGAAAATCGTCGTCAGCTCGTCAATTTTGCCGTCGTCGGTTTAACTAATGGATTAGATAATGCGCAACATCTGTAATCTCGCGAAAGCCTTGAAATGGAAATATCCAAGATCCCGTGAATACTACGTACGAAAAGCGTGTATAAAGGTTACGATCGATACAAGAGCTTACGTGCATATACGTTGAAACTTGGCCTGTGAAAATGTAGCAGCGTTTATAGATAGTCTCATATAGGGACGAATGAATTTTCTTCGAAACGCGACGACGTCGACGTTTGCGCTCTCATTATTTAACGCGAACCGCGAACCGGCGCACTATCGACGCGAAACCTTTTAATTATTATGTGTATAATCCTTGCGCCGGTTTCTAAAAGGGGAAATTCTCTGGACCATAAGAGACCTCAAGAGAGAGAGAGAGAGAGATATAGAAGCAGGTTGGAGATGATTATTAAAAATTCATCTCGAGCAACGCCGATGTAATAATGCATCGTCGGCGTCTTGTTCGTGTAGCGACGGTCTTGCATCTTTGACTTGTGTCAAGAAGCGAGAGAGCAAAGCGAACGAGCAAGAAGAGAAGATGCTTGGATAAATAGGTAAATGCTTGACGCGAATCTAGGGCGCCTCCCAGCAGAAATATAACGCGGTAAAATTGCAGAATTTGATACAGACAAACAGTTTGCAGAAATGCAAATTTTTCAAAGACAGAAAAAGACTAAGCGATTGAAAATTATCTGCATTTCATACTTATTTATTGAATTTTCATATTAGGCAACATGCAACATTAAACGAAGGTATTGTTTTAAAAGTTATTTTAACATTTAAATATCATGAAATTGATTGAAAAAAAAAAATGAAATGGAAAATTATTTTCGTGAAATTAAAATCTAAAATAAATATAAATATATATGTATATACAAATATAAAAATAATGGTTTTAGTGAAATAAATGAAAAAATAGCAAGCTACGTTTGTTTCTTTTCAGAAAAATATGTGTGTGCAAGAATTGCGAATTTTTTAGGTAGTCTCTATTTGAACATTTCTCAGAGGTTCTCAATTGAAGTTGACAGTTATCTAAAATATTTTCCGTGTTAAAAATTTAGCAATTTTTCTTTAATGTCAAAATACATATAAAATACTTAATTGTATCGTTTCACCGCGCTCGTAGCCGCCGCGCCGCGCCGTGGCGGTTAACAGTAAGCGACAATGAGTGTCATCCGATTACCAAACGGCGTAAAACAAAGCAATCAGGAATCCAAAACGATCTCGCTGTACCGTGTCGATCCCCCCGTGTGTTCGTAATCGAGTTTGTATCGAGAGTTTCCGCCGAACCGGCAGAGGTACGCGCGATCGTTCGGCTGCGCGCGAGAGCAGCGGGGGATTATCGATTACGTCTGAATCCGCACGGCCCGCGGCACCAAGGCGCATCATCGAAATTGCAAAGCGCTCTTCCATCCATCGGCAATAAATGAGAGAAGGAGAGACGGAGGAAGAAGGCACGAACGGCGCGCGCGGCTTCTGCCAGAACGGCAGAATCATCCTCCCATGGCCTATCATGAGAGTGAGCCGGGTACGAGAGCCGGCCGTTGCACTTATGCCAACGGCAAGGTAGCAATCAAAATATTGCGCAAACGGTATCACGCTGCATGCCGTGCCGGAGCGGCGTTTATTCTGGCGCGGCGTGCACAGTGCGATTGTTGGGCTAGTTAGGCCAGGTGAACACCCAACAGTAACGAGCGTCTCCTTTCTCTCTATCTCTCTCTTTCCATATATATAACTATCTGTCTCACTTGAAGCATTTCCACGAAGATATTACCTAATTCGCTCACTTTTAATCATAGATATGTATTCATCAGTCGTGGACTGATACTAATTATTCATAATCACACGTTTAATTATTTAACGTGTCAGTAACTGGAGAGTTAGATAATCGTTGGAATTTTTTTTTTTAATGTATCTTTGAAAAGACAGGCACGATAATTCTAGGCTTGATTAAATTATTAGACTATTAGACGATGCGAAGAGCTGTTACTTCTTGCTCCGACACGTGCACCAAGTTTGATTCTTGCTTACGGTCTAACCAGCGAAGTCGTGTAAACGAGCACCCCGACGATTTCACGAGTCGTATACCCGCGTTGCGCAACTCGCCATCGCTGCATGGCGGCGGTTGTTGTTTTCTGACTGGCATTTTCTCGCTTCCCCGACTAATAATGGAATAATTGGAAGAGCGCGTCTCACGATGCACGGCGGCGGCAAATAATGGCACGTAATGATCACGAAATGGCAAAGTGCTTCCGTACACGCGAGCGTCGTTGGAAAGAGCTATCGAAATTACATCGATATTTGAACGCGCGGTCATCAGAGACAAGTATTAATTAAATAGAAAGCGAGGTGAAATTAGGATAGCGAGAAGTAACGTCCGATCGTTTGTACTGGCCAAGTTGGTGGTCCGAGTTGAGCTGAGATTTTAAACCGGGTTAAATCTTCAGCCCAATTAATTAACTAACTTGGTCTGTTAATTATGATAAGTAAGGTAAGCTACACACTGTATTTGGCTAAGCTAAAGTCTAGTTTGCCCATATCATTTTGTCTACGATTTTGTCTACCAGTCATCTAATCCCACTGACGCTACTAGGCAAGGTTCCAGTTAACTAATTATTCTAACTAATCAGTCGAGTGAACTAGCTAATCTGGAGTAGTAATTCAGTTATCTGGCTACTTTAGCTTTCGCTCAGCTAAGTGTATTAACCAATTACGCAAGTTAATGAACAGCGCTGAGCTCAGGAAAGTTCAGTGAAATTATTAAACGTCGATTAAGCTCCCAATCGCAATTGCTCATATCATCCCGGTTAATCGTACGGTCGGTACGGTTGGAAAAATTTTGCGCGGCATTGTCGCGTTCCGCGTAGTTTCGCGGCGTGAAATACTGGCGGGTACACCCGGTACAGGCGAGAAGCTGCAGCGGGGACGTCTCATGATTTTACGGAGGTATTACAATCTTGCGAGGCGTAATTTCGGCGAGTCCGGCGTAATTTCCTTGGGCATTTACGAGCTCTCCGGCTGGTTCGACCCCCAAGGGCTCGTCATTCCCCTTCCCCCCTCGCCCTCCCCTCGCCGTTTCCTTCTCCTTTCCATTCACCTGGGGATCTCTTCCGAAGCACGGGCCCTCCCAGCCTCCGATGTCCCATAAGCGATGGCACTCACAGTCGCCGACATTTACGATCCTAAGTGGGCGATGGTCATACCAAAGTAAGTAAAGTATGACCTCCTCGTCGTCCTTCACCCGCTCACGTGTCCCGCTCCCCCCCCCCTCTCTCTCTCTCATTTTTCCATCTCCCCGCCGCGCGAATGCAATATTTTTTGCCTATAAACTCCACCTCCCCCAAGACGCGCGTTCGCGTCGTTTTTCACGTATATACCACGATATATTCCACGCGCGATTCTCCGGCGGAAACTTACGCGCTCGCAATTCACGACGCATAACTATGTAAGATACTGCGGTCCGGAATCGCGTAGCCCTCCTCTTCTTTCCCTGCTTTCTTATCTCACGATTGATCTGTATTACAGGGTACCCTTTTAAATTTTGGAACGGTTTTGATTCACTTGAAACGGTCGCGGGGCCACGTGTAAAGTAGACTTAAAAAAATGTTCTTTTTTGTAAAATTATCTTACGATAAGAGTAGCTTTATTCAATTATGCGTTTTAAATTCTCAATATTTTCTTTCATCTGAACTTTTATTTATTTATTTACAATTTACATAATATTTGTTTAAAATTAAATTTTAAATACAATTATAAAAATTTTAATTAATTTATTTATAATTGTATAATTTATTTATTTATTCAAAATTGTATTTTTCTTAACAAAAATATCGGTATATTAATTGCTCATCGATAGCAAGTAAATTTGTGGAATATTTCAAGGAATTTTGTGACGAATCATAAAAACAATGCGTTTCTGAAATTATTTCATTCTGAAATTATTAAACATTAAATGATGCTGTAAAAAGAGAAGAATTACTCTTTCAATTTGCCATTTCAATTCCGTTCTATTTATATCTCTGCGATAATTGTAGGACTCGAAAGATCAATCGTTTCCATCGTGACTGACGAAAATGAAAAGGAAGGCTAGTTCACCCTTTCACGCGACCCTTGGTTACAATTTTAGGGGCGCGATCGGCTGGCAGTTTGACCAGTTACATTGCTTTCGTGCGAACCGTCGACTACCAGCCACCCCTCCGATCGATCGATCCTCCACGAGTATGCGTGTCACAACAGTTCCTTCACGTTAACCGACGTTTATCGGCCGTTCGAGGTCGGTTTTTCCCTTTCGTTTCCCTTAAATATAGCGCGATAATCCACAACTTCACTGAAACAAGTTTCAATCAAAAGTCAGTCTTGTTTTCTTCCTTTTTCTTCCCATACGATCCGTCCTTCCAATTAAGTAATTTGAATCAGTATTCTTTTTTCCCGACATATTAATATTATGTAAGAGTATTATTATACATATTTTTTCCACTGAATTTTTTGCTATTGGGGCAAACAGGATATATAAATAGAAGGTTTGTTTTAAAAAATTTATATAGAGCTGTTATTTTATCTGAAAAAATATTTAAATATGAACAGACATTTTTTTTTTTTTCAAAATAGAATTTGAAATTTTACTTTTATTATTTTGACAATTCGGCCGGCAGAAGTATATTTATTCGCTTTTTAATAAAACGGTCGTTGATTTATTTTTCCTGTGAGGCGTATGCAATCTATATGAAAGCCGGAAGAGATGGAGCTAATTGTTCTCGCGAACGTCGCTTTCCGTATTTTATTACTTTCGTTTCTAGAGCCTACGCGAAACGCTTCCCTGCCCCTGTCTCTCGCTTGTACCCGCTCTTTACAGCGAGCACCGCTGCAGGCCCCGCAGTCAGCGGCTAATCTGTGGATTAACGCGCGACACTATAGGAATTTATAGCGCGGAAAGAGAGACAGGAGAGATGGTAATCGCGCGCAATGAAACGCGGTAAAGCGCGCGAAATTCTCGCGCCGGGAGACAGCATACATTTCGCGCCGTGCCGCGCGCACGTTAAAGCGAATTTACGCGGTTTCGCCTTTGACGACGATCATGTCTCGGATGAATCATTCGCGGCGGGAAAGAATCGTGTAAAACGACTACACGTGAACCGCCGCGGCGCGAAGAGAGCTCGGAATGTCTCGCTTCTTTCCTTTCACGGCGGTGGAGATTGCATTTAGATAAATTATGGAATTATTTATAATCAAGTCTCATCGAGGCGACATTGCGATTTGATATCGCGACAAATGTTTTGTACGTCGTCCAAGTTAAACTCGGTAATTCATATCTGCGTGAAAACCATTTTGGTCCGCAATTGAGCAGCTCACTTTCAACATAGATTTCAACGAAAGCTCGTTAAACCAATTTCACCCGGGATGGTCGCCGCAAGCGAATCGCATAAATTCGCCTTCGCCGTAATGCGACTCCTCGATCCGTCGTGGATTCATTCCGATTCTTCGTTGAAGGGAATCGACTTCGCGCTCATCCCGTACCCGGCGCAAATATCGCTTTTTGCCCATCGTCCAACTTGTTTACGGCAGTGGGACGCGGGCTATCTCTCGGATTGCCGTCGGTATTTTTCGTAATTCCCGCGTGGCACGGTGCTCGTAAATCGAATTTCGACTGGCATGCGTGAGATATATGCGGTAAACAAAGTCGAGAGCGCCGCGCGCATACGTTCGGTCGCCGCCGATCGACGAATATTAAAGGGCCTCGACGTTTCGGAATTGGACGCGTCGCGCTCGACGAAAGCCGATGGTATCGACGCGCCTGATAAATATGCCTTCATTGAGTCGTACATTGATGTTGAAATGAAGCGCTTTACGTTTCACCCTGCGACATGAATTTATTGGACATTTTTTAAATCCATTAACGTGACGAGAGATCTTGCGAGCTATCGAGAATGTTTATCTTTCTCATATTTGTACATATACATGCATCTAAGCTGCTTAATTTGAAATGAATACATTTATTCACTTCAATTTTACAGCCAAAAAATGGATAAGCTATTTAATTTTAAGATATTAGTGTATAAAATGAAAAGAAGATTAAATTCGTTCTGTGCGTTTCACAAGATATATTGCTAAAGGATTATTATTACTAGTTTGAATCTGAATTAAATAAACTGCATCCGAACGAAATCTTAAATCTCAAAAATTACCTAAAAAAGAGAAGCTTGTTTCCGTTAAAGAGTCTAAAGTGTGCTTAATCCCTAATAAATACGAATTAGTTTCTAATTTTTAATAAACCGAGACCAAAATCCAGTAGAAAATGATTTCAACTCGCGTTACCAGTACCAGCCTCTTCTCGTCACTTGGCTCTCCGTTCAGTTTTACGACCTTCGATAATTATCTCGATCTGAAGGAGACTGCGAGGCTAACCAGCATCGTCATCCGGTACCTCGGAGAGCACGTAGAGCGGTTGAAAGGTTAAGTGTAATTTCGAGCGGGTACGGTGCCGAGGTGACGACGACGACGACGACGACGACGACGACGACGGCGAGGACGAGATACAGCGTGGGCTCGGACGAGACCTCGCCGTAACGGAGGTCGATGTCCTCGCGGACCTTTCGAAACTCGCCGTGGAAGCCGCGCGCGCAGTCTCGTTAATCCTCGCGGCGACTGTCCGCGCGAACTTCTCCGCGCAATTGCATCTCGTGCCTCGCTGTGGGAAGAAACAAAAAATGAGAACGCCGCCGCCGCCACCCTGCCACCTTCGGAGAATCGATAATCGGTCGTGAAAGCATACCGCCGTTGGAGCCCGCGAATCCGGGTGTCGAATGCTTTCCCGGGGGTTAAATTCGACCGACGGGAGAAACACGGGAGATTCCGAAATTGCTTTTCCACGGGGCGGCACGTCGATCATTCCCGTTTCCCTTGCCGTGCCGCGGCGCGATTACGGCACCGCTCGGGCCCTATTTTGCCCAGGCGGCGACCCACCGTCACGTTTTTGCGAGCCGCGAGTATCGCAATCGGGCACTGCTTGGCGATCTAATCAGCAAATGAGCGGGGACACACGTGACGTCGAGTGATTATCTCCGCTCCGCTCCGCTCAGGAACGAAACGAAGGCGGACGGCGCTCGCCAACGTGGTCAGCATTCAACGCCGGGTTGTTGCGGTTCTGTCAAAGTTCAGCCGCTGCTACGGCCCCCGGTACGGTGATTAAACGTTCGAGTTTTCCGGCGGTTTCAACTGAAATATCTGGTAATGGTCGCGCACTCGCACTTGCGGCGCCGACCATTACCGTAATTATCGCGCGCTTTTAATTCTCCTGCTCCGCATTTGTCGCCTCTCCCGCGGAGGCAAACTGGACACTTAATTAGGCGCAAACTAATCGGAAGGCGCATGAATTTGCATTCACCTACGGGCGACACGGGTTAACATTCTCTCGCTACACGTATCTGAATTTTTCCTAACGCGAACCTTTTAAACGTCTTTTTTTACCTACAAATGCACAGAGCAGCTGCCTAATTATCCTGCGACTTTAAATAAAACGAGACAAATGTCCTTAATGTAAAAAATAGCAGCATATGGAGTGCCTTTTATAATATTTCGTACATATGTAAAATTATGGTAATAGAATTATATTTAAAATGAATTTAAACGTGTATTACACGTATTACTTATATATATGTGATGGACATGCAAAATCCCGAAAAATTATATATAGTTATCTCATTTCTTGCATTTCAGAATTACGATTGTCTTAATTTTCAACTTTCGTGATTTTGCATGTCTACCACGTACACATGACGAGTACGTGTAATACACGTTAAATTAATTTTAAATTCTATTACCATAATTTTACATATGTACGAAATTTTATGAAAGGCAATCCATATACTGCTATTTTTCACATATATCGTCGTTGTTTGTCCTATATAATAAACTAGCTCATGAACGATCTATTATAATTTCAGTTTGGCGCAACTATAGGTCGGATTTTAAACCCGCTACATATCCGTCGCGCGTAACTCGAACGATGGCGAACGTAATTTGACTGCGGCTAGGGCGTTCGTTGGAAATTGGTTTTATCGAATATTGGCTTCGCACGAAAAATATTACATTCCGTTACGTTAGAGAGATAGCGACGTTTTTCATGCCCCGAAAGTTTGCGATGACGTTCCGGACAACGCGGCGCGGCGCGACGCGGCGCGACGCGACGCGGAGGTGCATCGGCGTTCAGCACAGTGCGGCTGTTTGTCTGCCCCGTCCGTCCCGTTGGTGTCTGCTGCTTTGTTTGACGTAAACGTGCAAGCATGTCGCATATGGCAGTCGAGAAAAACAGCCGTGTTGTCGAGAAACGGGACATTCGCGCGCACAAAGAACTGCATATCCTAGAGATTAAATATCCAACGTCGCTTGTGCAATTCGTTTTCTACTGGCTGGCTCGCTTCGCACAGTCGGCTAAAAAACGTCCAGTAACATTTAACACTCGTCGACACTCACCACTCGATATTACTGCATATTGATTAACTCTGTGGACTATCTGGCAATGTGAAAGATATCCAATTATATTCTCAGAATGCTCTTCCGATGATGTAAGGTGATGACAAATGGGGAGAGCAAACAACGTTTCGCGCGCGCGTAACAATTACAAACAAACTCGATGCACCGATACGTTACATTGAACTCTATACGATACTGATGTATTTTAAAAAATATCCTAATCTAAAATAGATAAGTTATCACATGATTCAGTCTATAAAGGGACAATTTGTTGAAACGTATTCCATATAAGGCCCAAAAAGGACTTATCACTAAAAAATACCCTAATCCAAAGTACATGGACGATAGGTTATCGCTACATGATTCATGTGTTCCTAAGAGGTATACGTGGACGATAGTCGTAGAAATATATATATATATATATATATATATATATATATAT
>VBVQ01002293.1:0-26092 GCA_011636635.1 Tetramorium simillimum | reverse complement strand
ATCCACAAGTTATATTTTTGAATCTCAATTAATTTTTAAAAGTTCTATGTATGGGTATAGATAATCACTGATGTCAAGATGTGCTAGTACACATCATATATACAAGTTGATCAAATAATTTATGTTGCAATATTATTTATATATTTTTATATCTTCAATCTCTATGTATTTTGATGTCTGTTTTACATATTTAATAATGAGATTATTAGAAAAGAAAAAACTGTATCCAAATTTTTAAAGATCTTTTAAAAATTAAGATTTGTTTTATATATACATTTTAAAGTTTATAAGCATTGTTTCCAAGAGATAATTTATGTAAAGAAAATATAATTATAATATAGATTGATTTAAAGTATAGTATACATATATATATATATGTATAGATATGTTAATATATATATTAATTTGATGTATAATAAGAAATCTAAAACGGTGATATGGTATCTCAAATTGTTAGGAGCAATTGGCGAATCTCTATATTAATTATACAAGCGCTTCATAGTTTAAAAAAGAAGATATATCAGTTTCTCTTTGCTATTATTATATGATATTATATGATATTAGAATGTCGTTGAATGAAATGGATACTTAAATGCGGCGGCTACATACTCTCTTTCTAAAATTTGCTTATCGATGGCATGAAACGATGATTGTGTCAGTAGTCAATATAGTAAATGAGATTAACTTACAATTAGATTAGCAGGCTAGAAATTAGTATTATATATATATATATGCGAGAGATTATTAAAATTATTAAGATGGTGCAAGATAGATTTGTCATGTTTGTTAAATAGATTCGAAAAAAAAATATATATGTATATAAACTTAAAGCTATTTTTA
The DNA here is from genome assembly GCA_011636635.1 of Tetramorium simillimum. Lineage (NCBI taxonomy): Eukaryota > Metazoa > Arthropoda > Insecta > Hymenoptera > Formicidae > Tetramorium > Tetramorium simillimum. Next base: position 25,252 of record VBVQ01002293.1, on the reverse strand, counting down.
TTAAATAAAGTAATCGATTCCAACATACTTTGTTCCAATGAGAACAATTCTTTAAATATCTTTTTAAATAATTTAAATCAATAGTTCTGTTTAAAACAAAATTTAATTTTTAAAAAGCGACGAAACTTTTGCACCAGCTTAATAATTGATTTATTCAAATGAACTTATTCGAAATATTTCACAGTTAGATAGCTAAGAGAAAAATAAGGTGCAATTTTCCCGGAGGAAATATTTCTATATTTAATAACTACTATAAAGAAAATATATTCGACTTGGGTACACATTAGATCATAAAAATTGGCATTATACCCTTAAAAGTACACGGCCTATACCTTTAACAACCTTTACAAGTAATAGAGTAGAAAATTCTTTCATTTTGTATCGTGTAACGTAACTGTGCGATTTTTACGTTACTTAAGAACAAAGTTAATATATCCATTGAGGATACTACAATGCAAAATGACGATAAACATAATCGATATACTTGTAACATAAGAGATATAAATGCGCGTGCGCCAACAAGCGTTAATTGTTATATTTTATAATAACTTTTAAAAGTTTATCGTAATCTTATCTGTAGATGATACCGTAGATCAATGTCTTATGCGCATATTACACGCATCTATACTTAAGAATCTACTTATGCTATATAAATGTAAGTCCCTAAATCGTGCGCGCGCGATCAACCTCGCGCTCACGGAAAACGCATTTACAATACTCGACGCATTTAACGCCAGGCATTTAAATATTCTTCCGGTATAAGAGGAAGGAAAATACTCTAATATAGGAACAAATGCTGTTATCGTAATCTCTTATACTTACTATCGCGTTGATCTTATGCTTTTACGCATTTGTGATTGGAAGGCAGGATATATGCCGTATATACATATATGAGCAACATTTATACGAACAGAGTTTTATTGACTCTCACGACAAATTTGACTTACATTCCATTCCATATTTTAAACGGAATTATTACTTTTTAAACCAAGAACAGCAATGTATCGCGCAATGATGCGTATATTATACAATTTGACACTCCGAGAAAAACTAAAAAAAAAAAAAAATCACGTTTTTGCAAAACACATACATCTTGAATGATATGGATTACCGGCTTATGTACTTAGTGCCAGATGAAAGAATCCGAATTTATATGTTAATTCTTTCTTGTCGTAATGCGTTAGGAAACGTAATGCTAGCGGAAGAGGTGATGGCTTTTCAATGTCACGTGAGTTTTTGATATTAAATTAATTTGTATAATATCGCTCTAAGCCTTCTATCTGAAAATGGTACCAATAAACTCGGAATTTGCCTTATCTCATCCAGAAAGTAACACGCTCCTACGTTATTTATTCCCTCTCCCTGAAATCTCTTTCCTGGAAAATCACGTCTCGTTGCTATCGGTATCACGAGAAAAAAGACAAGTCGTGACAAATTGAATTAGCGTCATACGAAATAAATGATAGAAAAGAAAGAGATACAAGGAAGCGACCTTTTTCTGCAACCGTTCCCGGCGCGTGAGCCTCATCAGCCGTTTCGTTCTCTTTAATCCTAACAGAACATCACTGCTGGAAATAATGATGTCCCCTCGCGCGTGTCCTCTGTGGCATGTTCATACCGAACAGGACAGTTTCCGAATTACAGATGTACAGTAGGGACCAGGAACGCTCGCGTGTTACTCGATTAGAGACGACGCTGCCGTTCGCGCCGAGAATGAAATGCGTTTCACTCGCGGAATAGGGTGCGATAATACATAACGTTGCGCTCAAATATGTTCGTGCGCGGCGCGTTTTGCGCTCTGTGTACCGTCATACTTTTCCTGAACGTTAACGTGGCGGAATGGGTGGACATGCCGCAATTCTCGGACGAGACTAAGGTTTACAGGTAAGTTAATTACATCACATCCTCTCTGAAATACCTAGATTAATATCGCTTGTGTACTCTTTAAGGATACCTTCTGTACAATACGATCAGTTTTACAAGTTCAGGCGACAAGGCGACGCGGATAGCATCGTTTTTCCCGGTGATCAACGAAACGGCAGCCAAGCTTATCGTCATCCAACTAAGGCCACGTATGTGATGCACAATAAAAGGATGGAGATTAAAAAGATAAATTTCGTCTCAACAACACCGGCGAACCTATTTCCCGATCAAATCGCCGATAGTTTCGCGGACATCGGTACAAATCACACCGCAACGATCACCGATGTTGTGCCCGAGGTAACGGAAAAGCGTTGGATAAATAGCTGAAATTGATAAGAGAAATTATGTACAAATAAAAAACAATTTATTTATTCATGTAGACATTGTAGATATGTTCAATGTTTTAGAATAAATTAAATAACAAGGACGATGCGATCTCACCAACAAAGGATACAATGATTAACACACTTACAACTTCACCATCACCAAGCATTAAACAAGAAACGTTGCAAGATAAATACAACAATGACACAGTGAAACAGGACGACAGTATATTCCAATACCTGCCCATAGACGTACTTAAAAGTGTTCACCATACTTTACAATCGCAGCCAGCGTCGGTCGAGGGAAAACTTTACTTTCTTAAAACGTTCGAGAAGACATTGATGTCGGAGATAGGTAAAATTTGGCCATAACACTTTTTTCGATACATTGTCCAGAAAAGTTCTCACATATCTCATTCACCGACAGAATCTCGCCTTACCACTACTATGGCACCGAGTCGTAAAATAAGGGGCGTCGATTATTACGGGCATTACGGGCATGACGATCACGACGACCATTCTGTAGGATTCCCTTCGATAGAAGGCACACTGATGGCCATATCATTTCTCACGTTCGCAGTCTATCTCGTTCGATTAGTCATGGTAAGAAATATTCCTCGAGACACTGACCTCCCAGCAACCGGGATTAATATTAATTGTAAAATTGCACTCTAGTTTTCGCTGTATATATTACTAATAATAAAATCATTTGCAGCTTCTCCTCCGGAATATTAACATGCCCACGACTACTACGACCGCCGCTACTGTATTTCTCGGTAAAAGAAAAAGATCCATCGATCTCGATGACGACACTGCTAGGATACTTAGCAACATTAATAGTTTCGTTCCTGATATTTAAATTGTAATATAAAACAACACGTTACTGGTGGTGGGAACAGCTGAAAAATAGGTAATTCTATACGAAAAAAAATATGTCGAAAATATACGGCAAACTTTTTTCATACGAAGCTTTCTTTTTCGAGAAAAACAGTTTTGAAATTACAAGAATTAAAGAATTTGAAAACTTGATGTATGTATGCGCATAAAAAAGGTTAAAAATTATCTGATTATGATGACAATTTCCCGATTTTTAATCTGGTTCTATAAAAACAAAGCCTTGTATGAAAAAATCTTACTCTATAATTCTTATCTCTATCTTTCCTCACATAAGATTAATCTTTTCTCAATTATATCATTTGATAATGGCGTACCCTGTAATTGAAATTAAAGCGGAATGTACCAAACGTATCAACGCATATATCACAATTAAAATTGATTGTTATTAATTAGCGCCATTTTTAATACTGTTATTCTTGGCGTACAGAATTCATCATTTTTTGATAAACCACTGTTATAATTTAGCCTGTATATCCACCGATGGTGTTGAAATAATTAAAGGTAACGCATCGACATATCTTTCGGTGGAACGTCGTAATGGTAATTCGCGCAATGCACCGATAAGATATGCTAATTTTTCTTTATCCGTTCGGTACGTATTGGTATGTTTCTGATATACGATAATACCTTGCGATAATAAATTAGACCATGTTGTGTTATATAAATCAAGAGATAAACAGTAAGGATGTTGACACCAGTCCTTAGTCTCGAATATTAATTTTTCTACTTCTTTCTGCGTTTCGACGAGAATTGTTCGATCCGTGAGTTCGACCGACGTTCTTTCACTCCACTATAAATAGAAAAACATATCTTTTAATGCAATATCTCTTATTAGATTTAGAGTTTCTTTTAGATAAGTTTCTTACCTCAGACAGTAAAATACATATCACGTATATAACGTCTATAAAAGGTAATATAACATTATGCAAAATGGAGAATAATTTAGTATTATTTCCTATAAAAATTAAGTTATTCGCTGTATACAAGCAGTTCTGTGATAGCAATATATTCAATGACTTTTCCCATTCTGTTTTGATTAAAGCTCTGTCTTCATTCGGTCGTATCACAAATTCTGTGCTGAGCATTCTTCTTAATAGTTCATATCTTTCCAAAGCTATTTCTGCAAATAAGATATGAGATTAATAAAAAAAACCTAGGTTTTCTTTAGTGTAAAAATTATAAGAAAATGAATAAAATAAGTAATAATTTTGATAAATTTATTACATTTGGATAGAAAAGAAATAATTATTACTTTTTGTATTTTATAATTATTATATCAATTTTTAAATAAAGAAATATTCATTGCTATTAGTGTTTGCATTACCGATTTGAGTGCCATTCTCTCCTATCGTTGCAGTAATGAAAGCCGTTTCCGTCAGAAAAGCCAAAGTCGGATTGATATAAATTGCAATATTAATGGCAGATATCGCTATTTGCAGAGTCCGTTCAGACAGAGGATATCCCTTGATATTTGAATAATTTATTTGTTTCGTTCCTTTATGTCTTTGTTTGATTTTTAACGTGTTCGACGAATCAAGCACTATAAACTCATCATGCGGTTTTAAGGATTCCAATATTTCCTGTTTGGTTCTGTTATCATTATCAATACTGCAACAAACAAATCACATAATTTTATATTCTGAAAAAAATTATCATTTAAACGTATCTACAAAGAGAGTCTCAAAAACACCCTTTACACTACTCGCGAGAAGATAAAACGGTTAATGAATGAAAATGAAAAAGCTGGAATAATTAATGGTTATATATGCGCGATTCCAAACTTCGTATTGCAGAAAATAAATATGATACTTACGTTTCAGTTTCATACATTAAGGCTTTCAATGATTTAGTAATAAAACTTTTAAACCATCGATAATCTTGGCTCAATGAATCGAGCGTATACGGCTCCTTTGGTTTCGTTTGAATTCTTTCATTGAGAAGTAAGGCGATGATATTGATCGGCATAAGTACAGTATTCTTCTTGTGTGATTCTATTATAAGATAACCTATGTTCTCGACGACAGGCGGTGGAATTTTGAAGGAAGGCTGTAGAACTTTCCTTTGACGGTATGCCCTATCCACGAATTGACTGCTGGATATTGGTTCCCCGATGTTAAAGAAAATACGACCGTAAGAGAAGGGTTTCTGTAGAATCGACAGTGACCGAAACAATCCAGTTGTACTTTCTTTTGGCTTCGGTACTCCAAGCATTTCGTAAACGAATAACAATTCTTCCGGCGGCCGTTCATAATTGATACTCATAGGTACAAAGTGTATGTCAGGTACGTCGCCTTGAAGTAAACTTTCTATGATGATAGATAGAAGACCTGTGAAAGACCTATATGAGATATACTTGATATTCATAATTTTATTGAAACAATTAAAAAAATCTCTTTCTTGCCCACCATATTTCGGCATCGTGCTCTTCTGACTACGGCTCCGTGTACCCTCGACAAAAAACTCAATTGCCCTATCGCTGTGGCTAACGATAGTATTGATATACGATCGGAAAATCTGCTTGTACAATATGTCATCAGAGAAACTACGTCGTATATAAAACGCCCCGGTTTTTCGCAGTAGTTCTCCTACTATCTTCATATTATAAAAATCCATGCCGGCTGCAATGTTCGGCAGTGCCATGTCGTAGGAAAAAAGAATGTATGACAGGAGAATAAAATCCAAGTAACTTCTGTGTGATGGCACGTAGATGTACTGTACTTGAGATATTCGCGTTTCCCTCTTCAAATTAGAGAGCATGGTCTCGTTTATATAAATTCTTGAGAACATCCTCTTCATGGCTTTTGTAATAAAAATACCTGAAATTTTCAAGATGCAAGTTTAAAACAGCAGCAAACAAACTTGCTAATAGTTCAATTATTGATTTAGAATTGTGATTTTATTTTATTTCACTGACACAATAAATACGAAGCGTCATTAATTGTGAATCACATAATAGTCTTTTTAACTTTTGAAGAATTTTAGAGGATGTAATAACGAATACGTGGAATTTATAAAAGTATACCTAGCCAACGAACCGTCGCCAAGTCTGCTTTACTAGCCATCTCGTTTATCATAGCACTAGCAGTGTTCTCAACATCTTTAACTCCTACACTCGTCGTCTTCGCTATCGTGTCAATGGCAAATCTGACTTGTTTATCGAGCAAAACAGCTTGTATGATCCTTTCCCTGTCATAGACTGACTCTGGCGGCAGCATGTGTGGTAACATCGGATCCATGGGCCGCGTCACCCACAGAAAATCGCAATCCCTCCGTCTGTCCTCGAGCATGTCAACAAATCCGGTACTCTGCTCCATCTCGTCTGCCGATGTAACACACTCACCGACTTTATCACTCACTATACTCCTAATATATTTGCATAGATCAAGATCAGATCACTCAGCTCGATTCTGCCTTTACGAGTATATCAATTTGAAGCGTCAAATTCATTTCACCGGCCGATTCATTTAAAATCTCACATGACGGCGAGACTTCATCCTAATCTCTCACATGATGAAGATTTTCAAGGACGTCTCTTATATCTCTTACATAAATATCTCTGATAAAAAAGAAAACAGATATTAGAAGAATTACAGAAATAGTTGCATAAATAAATGACAGGGTGTAATTGTCTCTACATATAAAAAAAAAGTTCTCACGTTTGTAGATTAACGTTATAAACTGAAACTGAGAGAAACCTGCGGTTTCTTTTTTCGCTTTCTTTTTTTCCTCCTTCACGTTCGCCTCTCCGGAAGGACAGTATTATGCCTCATTAGTTGTCACTGGTTATCGCCATCTTGGAATTCCTGACACACCATAGTTATATTTTTTTCTTCATTCAATAGCTATCTGCGCGCATGAGACTGCGTTCGAAAACATTTACTCGAGTGCCGCCCATGTCATTTTATCCTTGTTGTTTAGCGTATGATAAACGAAGACGAACGATACTCACGAGCGTTGCGAGCGTCAAATGGAATGCACCCTTGGCTAATTAATATCAAATTTTCTGGTTAGCAGGTTATCAGAAAATCCCTAGGCATCGGTCTACATGAGCTTTCATTGAGAATATATTTCAAAATTGCTGCAAGTACTAAAAACTGTAGTTTACGTGACGTAAACGTGAATAGATTTTCAGTACTGGCAGCAATTTTGAAACACAGCCATGAATGGATGTGCGTGCTAATGGAATCCTCCCTCTGAACGTAAATCTGGCGATTATTTTCAAACAGTTATATTGCTATATTCGTGAAAGAGGAAAAGGAATCCTTAAAGGCGACGAAACGGTCTCAGAAGGTGTAGAAGGACGTAATATGCTTCATTCAAACGTTCGTTTCCTTGCTACATTGGACGGTGCAGGCCAACTTCGACCAAACCATTCCTTCCTCCACTAATTTATTCTTGATCAACGATTAATTTATAAATTAATATATTTATATTACAACGATAACGTTGCCAACTGTTTTGTTAACGCGGATGGAATAATTAAGTCTTTTTCATTTAATATATTAAAAGAAAGACTAGGAATGATAATTGTGTAGTTAAGAATCTTGCTTGCAGCAATTCTGCCAATTAAATTAACCGGAGTTTGGGCGAAGTCACCTTGAGAATGATTTGGATCAGACAGTAATTAACTTAATTAATTGGCAATTAACTAATCAACTAATGTCCGTTATTTGAATGGAATTATTCATTTTTTGTTATTTAACATTTATGGAAAAAGAATCATAGATTAAAGACGAGAAATTATTAAATAAAATTAATAATTAGAAATTGAACGAATTATACAAATTTTGTTGTAAGCAATTGTGTCGATTAATGTCTATTTCTACCAATGCAGATTAATTTTAATCTCGGTTTAACTTACTTTCTATCTTTTTTTAGTCCTAAGAATTAGGAAAAGACGAAAAGTAAGTTAAATCGAGTTTAAAGTTAATCTGCATTGGTAGAAATGGAAATAAATTAATCAGAATTTGATCAGTCTCCCTCAGGCTTCCAACGGTGCGTGAAAAATCAGTGTTGAAAACAGCGATAAGCAAACTGTACCATACCGATTCTACTTTATACAAATTACAGGCGTATATAAGAATCATCATCAATAAATTACAAGAACCTGCGAAGAACAATGCCGAGTCTACGGGTCTTTGTCGTCTGGCCTTGCCACTCGAGGGCGAATAAATCTGACGGAGGAAGTAACGGATAACTAGCTAGAATAAAGTTTTTTATTACATTGTAACAGCATACACGATTTTCCCTGGTAGTCTCAGGTAGGTTTATTCCTTTTATTACTTCGACAATATCAAAGGCATCCCAATGGATCGTTTAGACGATTATCGTGTTATTGAATCTAATTTACAATTATTTTAGAAAATTCATATTATCGTTTTACAGAAAAAAAATTTACACAGAGCGTCTCCAATTCAATTCCTCCCGGCAATTACATTCCAGTGGCTGTTTAAAAAAGGTCAAAGATTTAAGTTACGAAGCCTTCTTTTCTCTGAAGGGAATATCTTATAGTTGGTAAAAGGTTTCGTCCTAGATAGGAATCGTTTTCTAAGATTTATTAATATTTATTACTTTTATTAAATCTCGTAAACGCACGATGTCGGCTATGTCACATAAATAATAAGAGATCCCCTTCAGAACGGAGGAACTTTGACCTAATAATTTTCCTCAACAGTCACCAGTTTACAGAGATAATCGCGTGGAGAAATTAAAATTGTTGCACTCCTTATCTATTCGTGTACAGTCCTCAGTCCATTCTTCAACATGCACCTGTTTCCTATGCGACAAGCTGTTCAAATGCTTCTATTTCGTTGCAATTATGACCTCCAGATATCAACTATATTGATAGTTTATCATTGGATAAATTTCATAAAAAAGTTCTCAAGGCAATAAAATCGTGGCTCTCGTTTTGATTTCGTATTTGTTTCGTTAGATTGTTCTTCTAGTTTCACATGAGTCGACTAAAAAAAAAAAAAAGAAAAATATAAAAACAATATATGTATAATCCATTAATGGTTCGAGCACAAAGAAACACTAAGATTATATTACAAAAGCGTCATTAGTCGTTGTCGGCGATCCAGTACGTACACTTATTTTAAGAAGATATGCGCATAGGTAACATATGCAAAGTGTTTTCACGCGAATATAAAGTACGTTATAATATGCAGGCTTAGAAGCAACGGCTTGTCTTTTATTCTCTTTGTACTTTCAGCAGCAGCGGATGCGTCGATTGCTCCGTATAATGTCACTTAGTACTTAGTACTTATGTAATTGTGCTGAAACTTAGGCGAAATGACTCGAGTTACGTGGTTGAGAAAAAAAAGGTGAGCGTAAACGAAACCTGATATCACATCGAAAATATTCGATTAACGCATTCGACGAGAAATATTTTTAGAGTATATTTAGAAATATTTTAGAGTAAAAACAGATCTTAGAATAAGGTATCGTTTAAGATACCGAACGATTAAGACAATTAGCGCAGTACGTGATCAAAGAGCACAGTTACGGTCGTATGAAAATAGCGGGACAAGCTACAATAGCTTCACTTTGCTTGGCATTATTTTCCATTATTTTCTACACGTGCGTTATCGCGCGCGGTAACGTACATAAATATTTCATGGACATATATAAAATGTTTAGAATGCACGTGAATTTGCAGCTCTTTCTTCCTCGCAATTTACGCCTCGCCACTGCGAATTTTATTTTAAAATCGGACACCATTAAGATCTGATCCTAATTACCGAATATTACTGCATTATTGTGTTTACAATTGTACAAATTCATTGATTTATATCTAGTTCTCATTCGGCGTACTTTAATTATTTTTCACTCTTATTGGTACGATAATCATGCTTAAGCAAAATGAAATTTTCATCTCTTACAGAATTGCAAGGCAAAATGTATAACGGAATTAAAACGTTGTATATTCTTTCTCGCTAATAATAGCTTGCATTATGAGACCTTTACGTTATATCCGAATTGTTTTTTTAATATTGTCATAGTCGGAATAAGCGAGCAAAGATCATTTGTAGAATTATAGTTTTTCGCTATTATTTTAAATCCAATAAGTAATATACGTGTCGACTATTTATCAGCAAAGTTGTTAATTAAACAATGGACCTTTCGAGTGCTTCTTTTTCAAACAAATTTTTGAAATGTAAGTATGCTAACCTGATAGATTCTTGTCAAATTTTCTATTACCGTTTCGTAAAGTTCTGTATAGCCTAATAAGTTCCTTTCGTTCGCATTTACTTTATTCATTTTTTTATAGTGTTATTTCTTCGTTATTTTTTTATTATATGAAGCATGTTCATCTCTTCTTAAATCAAGATTTAACTCAACATTCATAACTTTTAAGATTTATAAAATTATTTTATATCAACTCATTGTGAAAATATCACGCATGAGAGAATTCAAGAAGAAGACGAGAAAGTCTGTTACATCTCATACTTCTAATTTATAAATAAATAAATAAATAAAATTATCTCTTTGGATTTAATGTCACAGCAAGTGAAATAAATAATTCGCGGCGATAAATTAAATAATTCACGCATCGTAAATGAAAATGAGAAAGTTTCCGACCGGACTCTGGTTCCATTCCTGATAAAGTTCATTTAAACTTTACACTGTCCCTTATAACAATAACAACAACAATAACAATGAGTACAATTAGTTACAGTAACTGCGATTTCTTACAAATATTATTTCGTTCAAAGGACATTATTATTGATTTGCGTGTGAGGAACATAGATCACGGTGAAGTTCTATATAAAATATGCTGAACGTATCTGCGATATAGTTGAATTCTTCGATATCAAGCGAAGAAGCATTTGTGATAGATAAGCGAAAATATTTTGTAAATCGGTATGTACAGTGAACTGCATCGGTATACTTAAATTAGATCAAGCGTTCAGAAGATCATTAGAGCGATAAGTCTTGTCCTTGGTCCCTGAACCTACAACTTGTACTTATGCTTAGCACCTCGAGATTTTTCGTTCTGATTACAAATGGCGAGCTAAGAAATGTAATTAGTATGCAAAGGAACATGCGCATCGTGTAAGTTTTAATATAACACGTACTCATTTAGAAATCTTCATTTCTTATTAATTTATGTTGTGCATTTCATTATATTTCTGCTCTGCTTCATCAATTGTTATATATATCATAATTAAACTATTATTTCTCTTTATAAAAAAATTCATTCACTTATTTTTATGTATTTTACGTTTAATATACGTATTAATACGATATTATATGTATTAATGCGTCTTAAGCAGGACATACTACGATAGTATGCAGACGTAATATAGCATTATACAATTCTTAGCTCCTAAGTTTTAATGATAAAATCAATATTCATCCTTATAAGAAAGTTGAAAACCTGATTGCCAATTGTGTAGGAATTAATGTGATAAAACTTTTAAATTATCACAAAATGAAAACATATAAAATTTTTTTACATTTCACTCTGATAAAATTGTCTTTTGACAAGATACAAAAATTTATACCAATTGAAAAATTGTAAAAAAATGTTGAATATATATTGCGAAAATTTGAAATTGGCAATTTGGATAGTTTCAATCGATGTATTTGTATGTAAAAACAGATTTTGATTAAGCTCACGTAAATATTTTAAAAGGTTAAATATTTAAGTAAATATTTAAAAGGTTCAGGGAGTTCAGTTTTGTTTACGTAAGAAACGATGTTGAAACGCTTCGCCTCCAATTATTTATCTATGTTACATGTGTACATAGATAACCGTTGCAGTTGTATTCTAATGACGAAAAGAAGAAAATAGGTTTTCTTAAGAAACGTTTAAACGTTAACATAAACAATATTGTTCGTAGACGGTTTTGCATACATAATAAATCGATTAATAAATAATCGATAATTGCCAAATATGTTTATATAACTAATTATCGAATTTTATATATATATGTACATACACGCAGAAATTATATATATATACAAATATATATGCGCATATCTATCATATAATTTTTATAATGTTCATTTTTATTCGTTTAACCACACATTAGAAAAATGCAATCGTGTTTTAAAAAAATATGAGGTATTTCAGTTTATTATTACGCCTCGTATCTGGCCTTTAATATCACGGTTGCCTCTCGAATTGCTCTATCGTGTTTAAAATAAAAGTTTATAAGTTTGTGCAATTTGATACGCTGATGATTGTGCGATACATAAAGAAGTTATCTTGACATAGTGGTATTGATAGAATTGTCAGATTGCACAATTTCGTAAGCGTGATTCTGAAATTTTCATGCTTATTCCTTATTTGTCATACATATACATATAAATATATACACGTATTATTGCGCGTACGTATTAAAAACGTGTAAACTTTAAAAGCATATCGAGTAACGCTATTTGTATCCTTACACATTCTGTTTTCACAAAAGGCCTCGTTGTACGAAAAGGAAAAAAGTATTAATATGTATATATACTCGATATCTCTTCGAATAATTGAAGATTCCATGTATACAAGCTTTTTTTTACTATTGCCCATATAAATCTTCCACTTAACTTCTACTTCGTGGTTCGATGTTTGTGGTTTGTTGTGTTTCCAACGTTTGGCCGTACGTTAAATATCTCGATCGTATAGTAAAATGTACAGTAGCGAAAGGAGAATGATTATTAATTCTCAAGAACGTTTTTGCGCCCATTTCAGATCGTCGGCTCTGGGTTTACAGCCGGTGGACCACTCGATTATCACCTCCAGGATGTACCAAAATTGAAGTTTTTCTAAAGGCCAGTTTAGCCATCCCGTGGTGATGCAAAAATAAGTCTCATGGGGCGCGACATGGTGTACGCGATGATGCTTCCTTGGCAGGATAATCCTGTGTTCTTGAAGCCATATAACCCAGGCGGGTAAACCGAAATACGTATGCGACCACTTATGTATCTGTAGAGTACATTGTACATCCCTTAATTGCATAGTAATATACGGAGCAGAGTAATTTCTTAATATTATATAAAAATCAATATTGTGTTTAATTAAGATCAGAGCACATCATTAATACAATTATTAAAAAGTGATTTTACTACAAGTAAAATATATACGAGATATATTTCTCTAATTATATATTTACCTGATTAGTCATTGCTACAAAAATGGCAAGCAGGAACCAATAACACGTCCACACGAACCTCTGTTGCATTTCCACGTCGGGCAACGTGAGGAAGTCCCATGTGAGCTTAGACAGGACTGGTATCGCGACCATAAAATTATCACCGTTAGTCTCTATGAAATCATGCCTCGTTATACTGGTAGGATCTATGTGATGCTCGCGAAATGGTCGTAAAAAATTCTAGAAAGAAAAAAAAACTTAAATTAAAATCTAAATTAAAATCTTTGTTTTATTCTGAAGTAATCGGTTCTATATTTTAGATATTTTAGATACTTTACCTTTCCTAGGATCGGAAGTTCAACGGATCCCCAAGTATCCGCGGCCCAATGAACCAAACCGGAGCCAAAGTCGGCCGTGATGATCCCGCACAGTGCAGCTATTGCTATGGAACTCAAATTTTCCAGTCGTAACTTGATGAGCACGAACATAGAATTCACAGCTACAAGAGTGATACATATCCCCACGCAGATGCACTCTTGTGTTCTCTTCCCTGGCAACATTGTTAGTAAAATTTGTTATTATAAATATATTTAATAGAAATATTTAACATACAAATTTTTTGATAGTAATATGTAAAAACAAATTTTTGAAAAATTTTTGAAAGTTACGTGCATTAAAACAGAATTAGTAAAAATGCATTTATCATCATGCATTCACTTTTTTTAAATTCAATGAAACACATAAATCGCATACGTTAATGAACGTCACTCTTTTTTTTCTCGTGATAAAGCAAAAATTTCAAGGTCCATACGATATACATAACAGATTCTTGGCAGCTCATAAATTTTAAGGAGGAGCGTTTTATCATCGCTATGCAAATGCTTCCAGAGGACGCAACGAAACAAGGACAGCTTTTCAGTCTCAAATAATCGCGATAAAGAGATCTACATACCAGTGCTATACAAATTCGCGAGTTCCTGAGCGCCTTTGTGATTCGGGCCCCATCTGGGCACGGTCCTGTCCTCCTGCGAGGTCGGCACTACCGAATTGGCATTGGGATCGTCCTCGAGCATCGAATTTTCATAGATCTGACGGTCGGTCTTCACCGGGGCCAGGAAATTGGTCGCCATAGAACACGCGGCCGACGCGGCCTGCCCCATAGAACACGCGGCCGACGCGGCCTGCCCCAGGTTCGGTACTTTTATATCCTCCATGTTCTCGACCCGAGAAGAAATTCTTACGCGAATCTACGAGAACGAACGAAAATGTTCTAGCTTGCCCTTTCAGGACTCAAGCGCATTTGGCAGAAATCGCCCCTTCTCCGGCATCGAGGGACGCTATCGGTTTCGCTCCGTACGATAAAATGAAGGCAATGGAGTTTCTTTCTTGTACATACGTCGAATTATCTCAAGACAATTATGCACCTCCTTCGGTGTCCTTTCTCGCGTGAAAGATTATTCACTTCGTCCATAAAATTATGAATTATCAGTTCGCGCATTATCCTGAGAGAAATTTAGAATCGTTCACCCGTTCAGTTCAGATCTTCCGTGTCTTTCAAGTATCGAAGGTTGCCGCAGGCACCTGCAATCAAATAAAACATTTTTATAAAGGTGCCGACTCGATTGCCCTTTTGAGCGAATGTCGTTCCCTCAAAGCAGCAATCGACTCGAAAGACTCGCGAAAAATTCGCGGATTCGAGAGAAGCGATGCGGAGATATCGCGTTTAGCGGAGAAACATATTATATACGTTATATATATATATATATATATATTTGCCCAACGCCGACGTCTGATATTATCTAAATTGATATTACCCATTCATAGATGATTCGTTCGCAATTACCATCAAATATTACACAGCCGCGTGCATTATGTACGCAGTACCAGTTGTTTGCGTATCATAATTGGACTACGTAATGTCATGATGAATGAAACGAGCCGTACGCTGAAATACACGAAATCCTACTCAATTTCCAATTAGTCGCTGCGCAATCGTAAAGTGGGTTAATTCCGCAGTTACACGAAACCGTGGAACATTACGTCTTTATATCTCCGCGAGTATCACGTGAGCGTTCTCTCGAATTCACGCGACATTCACCACGACATTCGCGTAGCCTCCTACGCTACGTTAAAATGCCTGCGCGTATTCTTATACTTTGGCGATTCTCGAGCGTGAAGCTAAGTACATATCTGTAGGTATTAATGCGTTTACGTGAGCGCGCAGTACACAAGAACACAAAAACGTATTGATAACGATGCAGAATGTATCCATACTATAGGGATATCTATACTATCCATTCAGTAAGAGAACATGAAACGTTCGGATATGCCAAATTGATCAGTCTGGTTGTAGATGTACATGCATATCTTTTGTATATAATTACTACTTTTTTCTTTAAAGTACAGATTTTTTTAATGAACGCTTTAATGAATCGATTTTAAACAAAAATGTCCATAATTATTAAGTCAAGTTAAATTTGAAAATATACATACAATACAATAAAATCATATCTACTTTACGCGATGATATAAAATACAATAAAATCATATCTACTTCAAATAGATTGTACTTCGACAGTTTTAATCAAAAATTTTGTTGTAAAAATATATAATATTGAAAAGTTGAAAACCTGCGATAAATAATGATTTTCTTTGATATTTTCGCTAAAGGAAAATTGATTTAGAGACGATTAAAAAATGTATAGTTCATAGGAAGTATATTTATTATTAAAAACTGTGTGCATATTTTTATATATTTTTATTTTTTTATTTAGCGTTGGAATCGGGACATCAGAGAGCAAAATCGTTCGATGAAACGACCAACGATGAAAGAGAGAAAGAAAAGGCAAGACTTCTTATTGCAAGTCCCTGTGTGACGCTCGAAGGACTCGAGCACTTAGAAGGCTGAGCATCGTCACTCGCGGCGGCAAATTGCCACACGAATTGATTTTCGAAATAGGCTGGCTTTTTAATGTGCTACCGTCCGGCGGCGCGGGATCGCGTGCCGGTAATTAAACCGAAGGCGAAGGGTTAAAGGCTCTCGCACAACAACGTAACCGATCAATTTCTACGCTACTACGGGCGTATCGTGTACGTCATCATTTGCACGCGAAATTCCCATCCTCGCGCTCCGACTCGCTTCGGCTTATCGCGGTTGGCCTGGACGAAGCGTCGGTTTGCGCGATACGCGTGTTATTAAATTAGAAAATCTTTACACACTCTTTCTTTTATACCGCCACGTTTGTTATATATTCCCGTCAGTAATAATACGTAAAGGCCTAAGGAGAATGGCTGACTTATCATGTTTTATGGTTTAAGTCTTTGTCTTAAACCATAAAACATGATAAGTCAACCATTTTGCTTAGGTTTTAACTTGCTTGATATTAAATATTAACAAACATCCTTCGACACGTTTTGATATTGCAAAAAATGTCATTTTGCACCAAGTTACATTTGATTTTATCAAAGAGTATGAAATATTTTCAAAGAGAATATTATTAAATCCATCCATTCGTGTAGCTTATGCCATTTCTATGTCATAAGCAACGGAATTAATGTGCGGTCTTTAACTTACAATTGACATAAATAACTTGTAATCAGCTAGTCTGAGAATTTTCATCGGAATAAACAGGAAAGGACTGTAAACTGATTATTGTGACACAACAGATCTTATGCGGTCGGGCCCATCATGTGCGGCCGCGAAAGTGAGATCAAAGGGAACGAAGGAGAGACGGACTGAAGTGTTGTCGTTTGACCGCACAAGTAATCTCCGTCGCATTGTATGTTATGCACCGTGTATCTTTCTACGATTCAAAGGTTCGTATTTACGCATACACCACTTGCAGATAGACGTATCTCTCGCGTTTGGTGCACCGCCGCGTGATGATTGATGATTATACATACAGGATACTCATGCAGGAGGAATGGCACGTCCTTATCTCGTTAGGATTCAAAATAAAATACGAGCATATACGCACGCGCATACACACGTGCGTGCACGCCTTTGCGAGCATTCTTTCGCGATGGATGAGTGCATACATTCATATACGAATACGCAATGAGTCACGACTGTGTTTGTACTTCTATCCAGCTTGTCTCATCCCATCTAGCTGTCTGGCTTGCGACTTCAAGCGATTGATATCGTCGTGGAGGATAAAATTGTCATGGACATGTAGCAATTAAAATTTTGATATAAATTTCAATAATGAAGATAGAAATAAAAGCTCTACAGCAAAACTGATATCACTTTAGAAAATACAGTGCGTTAAAATTATTTAAAAAGTATTAAATCTTCAACAAATATTGAATTAATGATAATTTTATTTGATACACGTACACAGCTGTGAATACTTTTGTGGTGTCAGTTTTCCAATATTTTACTTAATTTTTTATTTCTGTTACAAATTACGATTTTTTAAATAAAATTTATATATAAATCAGAAATTTAGAATTAATATAGTACCTACATGGTTTTATCAATAAAAATTCTCTTCTGAAATATCGATCGTTTGAAGTTAATTTGCAGCATATGAATATTTTTATGATTCATTGTATGTATGAGTCGCTTGATCTAATTGTGAGAGCATCGCCGTACATAGATACTACGCGCACTTGAGCATTCTGCTCGTATACTCGACGACAGGATCGTAATTTTAATAGAAAAAATTTGAGGGATAATTTAATCTATTGATATCGATTTACGCAATAATAATATCATTTGACTGCTATTCACGCGAATGACATTAATTATTGATTAAATCAACAATATTACTTTACATTATATAATTGTAATATAAATTCTGCGCAGCTATCGAAAAAAATATTTTCATAGATTACGTAACAAATATAATTTATTTATCATTGAAACTGATGACAATCTTTTTAAGTTAATTAACTTATTAAGTAAATTGTTATTGGATAACACTATTATTATTTAATGTATATTTTCGTTTATATAAAAACTATTCCTACAAATTATCCCTCAATTATGAAACGTAAAGAATGCTAAATTCTCATAAGCGATTCAATCGTAAAAAAACAGCGTCATTGAAGTTTTGGTCACCGAGCGACCATAACAAGGAGGCTAAAAATAAAGACTTAATTTATCTTAACACATATACACTTCTCTCACAGGATTCAAAAGGATTGGCGCACGCAATCAACCACCACTTGTGTGTCACGAGCTGACACGTACGTCGGTCTCGCACGTGTTACGTGAGAGAAGGTGACAGACACGAATTTGCCGAAAGGGTATATACCGCTAATGAGGAGCACCTCACCGCCAAGGAAGTTTGGACTCCCGACGGAGGGCTGATTGCCTAATCCGGCCGAGGATGAACCTAGCTGGACACACACGTACACACTCGCGCAGAAATTCGATCGCTCTCTCATCAGCCCGAGAACCTCGTCATCGCGCCGTACGAGATAGCTTCGCCCGACGTGTCGTACCTCCTTGCCGCCGTTGCCGCTGCCGGCTTCAAAGTGTCCGCCCGACGGCGGATGTCGGCAGGCCTCGCCGACGCGGCAGCCATGCGAGGATCGGTCCCCGAGCTCGATTAGTCGCTGGCAGGGTGGTCGGAAGGAGTGAGAAGAAGCCGGCGATAACAGTGACGCGAGTGGAAGAGGATGGGCCGTCTTGCACCGGCACGGTGGCACACGCACGCGTACACCCGACGCATCGCGCGCGAACACGCCGGCTACTCCCCGACGGCGGGCCGGCTCTTCCTCAGGCTAGGCTCCTCGCCGGGCGATAGGCACTGCATGGGAGAGACGGTCTCTCTCTCTCCCTCCGACCGCGAGGAAGGCGACGGAGGAGCAGGCGAGAAGATATGAATGACAGAGATCAGATGGGGAGAGAAGGAGAAAAGGCCAGGGCGAGAGAGAGAGAGACAGGACGGGGAAGGACGCACACGCGTGTACGCGCTCACGCTTACGGAGAGCCTCCAGGAGCCACGAGAGCGAAACGCGCCGACGGCGACTGGTAGGGTCGAACCTGGGGCGCGCCGACGACGACCGCGGGGTCGGCGACGTAAGGCGCTGCTGCACTCCCCGTCTGCACACCCCGCCGTCTGTACACGTTGCGCCGCGACCGGCGCCGCCTGACGACAGCGTCGCGACGCCGTCTCCCGTGGCGCCGTCATGCGGTCGGCGCGGCCCTCCTCCTCGTCGATGCGCGTCGCCGTGCGCGACTGCTGCACGCGTCGTCGACGCCGCGCGCGTCATGCATGTACGCTCCTTCTGTCTCTATGTGGGTGTGAGGCGCGACGCGGACCGCGCGTGCTGGGCCGCTCCTCGCGTGCGGCCGTCGCGTCGAGGTCTCCGCCAACCCCGTAATTTCTCAGTCATTCGTTGAATTAACCCCCCCTCCCCGCGGAAAGTAAATTCACCTGTGCCGCGTGCTCCCCCGCACGTGTATTTTTATTCCTAATTTCCTATTTCTAAATAAGCAGAATATCGCCTGCACCGGACTAATTCGCCTCACGTATTCTGCAATCTACCGGTAAATTACACGAGAGAGATGTCGAATGACTTTTTTTTTTTCTGTCAATAATATAATGTTTCGTCAGAAGTTATCGTTTGCATCTAGCTCGTTAGTTTACACAAACAGGCACCGAAACCTGAGACCTTGCGCGCATTTGTGTTTACGTGCTTAAGAGAATTATGAGATTAAGTCTGTACTGTAAGGTCATTTAATGAAGCCTTTTGTGGTTGCAAGGACAATATGTCTCATAGGTATCGTTAATGACGTGATATACCCATTTATCGATTTTATAATTTGGACGATTTTTCCGTTTTGTTGATCTTGCTACAGAATCCTGAAAAGCTGCATGTCCGAGTCTTGAAAATGCAGCTTTCAATTTTCAAGACGGTCAATCATTTTCAGTAAGAATTAATTACTTGCACAAGGTCTCAATTATCAGGTCTTATTTCAGATGCTTATAATTCAAATCTCTCCCTTTCTCTCTTTCAAACACATGTAAACATTATATTCGTCAACTTTATGTATTTCCACACTGAAAAAAATATAGTTACTTTTGAACCCAACCACAATTTTATAAGATTTCTAACAATAAATATGATTAACTTAACTAGAGGAATATTATAAAGTTATGGTTGGGTTCAAAAGTAACATATATTTTTCTCTCAGTGCATTTCATATATAATTTACCGGAATCGATCAGCCTTAAACAATCGTGACCACATTATGCCTCTTAAGTAAGAAGCTCGAGAATTTATGTTACGAATGTTTTAAACGTGAGAAGCGATATAGCTAAAGGGTATACCGTGTAGACTCGTCCTTGAACCGAAATACAGGTAGTAAAAGGTAAAGGACCCTCGGCGTCCCCCGGCGTGACCAACGATTGTGCGTACCCCCGATCGACTATAACATGTGGGTGGTTCGCAGAGGGTTCATACTTTATTTAAGAATCCGGTCCGGCCTTCGCCGAGGGCGAGCCTTACCGTGACCTACCGAGTCATTGTATAAAAGACACAGATTGCACTGCGACGCAAATGTGCTCACGATAACGAAGTCGATCGCGCGCCCTCGAGGGTGCCCCCGACTTCGCCGCGGCGGCCGGTATTCGCAGAGGAATTCCGCAATTTCTATCAAAGCCAATCGATTTCTAATCTATATTATAGTAGTTCGCTCGCGGAGCAGCTTGGCCGTGGTGATCTGTCAATATTTGCGAGTGCCGACGTGACTCCGATCGTTGTAACAATGAGCGCAGATTGATTTCACTAGCGTGACACGTCTCTCCATGTTAGACCGTTAATTATTTACGAGACCCCACGTCGTACAACTTTTCGAAAGTGTAATTCTATCGTGTGAAGTTCCGCATATCGAGAGGACTATAACTGCTACCCATTAAACATTTCTAAGCGTGCTTATAAACTATGTTTCCCGCAAACGAATGTTCCGGTGTCGTGATAAGAGCGTGTTCTTTTTCAGATGAGATATCCACACCCTCCAGTTTAGGGATTGCGAAAGACGGAATTACGTGGACGACTTTCTGTCATGAATCAGGTCGGAACGATGAAATTTCGAGGGATTTAATTGGAACACATCGTGGATATCGATCAAGCGATTCTCCCCTAAAAGTGGAAAGGCGACCGAATAAGGCGAAGAATTATCGCATGAATTTGCCAGAATCGCGATTATGTAAATATTTTGACTGGACTGAAATTCACATGTATCCATCCGGAAGAGCAAAATCTTTGTAATAATTCATTGGCGACACATTCGGTTAAATACTGGATATATTGCATTAGGAGTATGTTTGTTCGATATAAAGCCAATATTAGCTGTAAACGCAAATGCCATCGCCATTACGCTGTAATGATAATAGGATAAAAGGCCATATTGACATATTGACATATTCTGACATAACAAGTATTCATTAATTTTATTTAATATACATATATACATATATGTATAATCGATAATACTTTGGCTTCTTAGAATATTTTTTCTTAGATTTTCTATTATTAATTTTAAAAATAAAATTGATTTTTTATTTAATATGATAATAGGCAAGCTTAATTGCTGATATAACCCGAAAAAGAAATTTCTCGGACTTTTTTCTTTTAAATTTTTAATTAATAGATTCTTTTATTTTTAATTGTTACAATAATTAGATTCGTCAAGAATTTTATTATAAAATTTAAAAAATAAGAAATAATATGTATAAAGCTTTTTCTAAAAAGCATTTAAATTTTGATTGACGTGGACACTGTCAATATCTGTCGTCTTTCATCCTATTAAGGAAGATACGAATTTAAAGTACAGTACAAATATTTGCTGACAATTACATGTTATCGATATCAATAATATTCGCGCACTATTATAATGTCACGATACCCTTTCAACATACATATATATATGTAGTAATACCTTGAATATACTTCGAGAGGGCGAGAGAAAGCCTACGGACTCGTACGATATGACTTTAAGACAATAATAAACGCGGTCTGTTTCCAGGCGGGAAAAGTCGATACCTCGGAAATGTAAGCCTCGTTTTACGGTGTAACGTAAATGAAGCGCGTACGCAACTTTGCCTCATCATAATCACGTGGGCGGCAAATGGCCACGCGGTTGTTCCAGCCAGAGTCGTGGCCAAGATGGGCTTCTATTGGACTTACGCACGCACCAGCTCTCATTTCTGCTTTCATCGATGTATCGTCACATACATGCCACACGTTCGCGTTACTCGTCGAATCGATGATCGTCATCTTTCATCGGTATCACGCGATACACGTACTTTCCTACTTTAATCTACATTTGCGAATTACAATTACCATTTCTGTTATTTTCGTTCGTTCGATTAGGTTGCCGCAGAAATAATTTCGATGGACGGACCGTTCCCCCAAAGAGGGGTCTTGCGAATAATTTATGACAGCTTGAATGAAGTTGGAACAGTTGGAATGTTATTAAATCGCTAACGATATTAGCTGCTTTATTATTTGATAAGAGGAAAGGATAAGAGAAAACTGGACTTCGTTCAGTTCCAAATATAAATCATTGGCAATTGTCTTCGCACTGTACATCGACATGTAAGCAAAGTCTGTCTAAAAAAATTACAGTATAATATATTCACATGTGATATGCATAACTCTTGCGATCTTATCTGCGAGAAGTGATTTGCACTTATCTCTTTCATATGACGTACATCATACTGATAGTACTATTTAATCAGAGATAACGCGGTCTAGCACTAGCGGACGAGCACGTTACCGAGTCTTCTCTCTATAATTTTTTTTCTTTCTTAAGATTGACAGCTACTTCCACATCTCGCGCGTGCCACACGAGCGTGGATCTATGATTTTTAAATTGCAGGTTCTACACATGCCTCCCTAATTTAACTCGCAACTTTATCTATTCAGCTTTTTTTCAACGCCGATAATGTGTATGACGTTATCTATTCGTACATGTTAATCGTTCGAAACTTTGACAAGCGATTGTTTTTGATAAAGTTCCGTTACCGATTCGCGACTTTGAGAAACCATACTTCGCGAAGAAGAAATTGCGAGTTCTACATATCATAGTTTATTTTTGTCGCATTATCGGCAAGTGGATTTTATAAAGTGCATTGCGAAACTTTAAACGATCCTAAACATTTAACGATAATAATAATATATCGCCAAGAGCGACAGAGACAGTTCGGGTCGCGGAAGTCACAACTTCTGCAACTCGAGCCGGATGTGTACGTGTTATTCGTAATTCTATACTGAATAGATGAATCGAGGAATGTTTCATGAAAGAGATCAAATGTCCTTAAGTCAAAATCTCGAGAAATACTTCTGAATTATTTTGAAAGCCACGCTAGAGGATTTTTTACATTTTATATCGCGAGGCTAACTTATGCTTAGAATATGTATAATTGCCTATAAATTTAATTTATTTAATCTAACTTGTGCAAAAGCTATTTATATTTGGAATTTCACAATATTGCGATTCGCTATATTAAGTGTTCTTATTTCTTTATTAACAACTATTAATATTATTAAAATTTGATTCTTTATTAACTCTGCGATCCAAACTATTTCTCGCAAATGAATGAAAATCAAGTTCTCAATCTTATCTAATTGATTGATGTAATATGAATTTTTATTGCTTACAGGAATGGCTTATGGAGATCCTAAAAAGTTTAACGATTATAATCTCTCGTAATTCATTCAAATGTCCAAAGAAGTATATGAAGTACTCTCGCAACACATGAGATCATCATAAAACCGTAATGCCTGTCTACACCGGAGGATAATCCTACTTGTGGCTCATCCGACTATTCTTTTTTACTACTAGACTTAGATATGATTTTGCCTGTCTACATTATGTATTCGGATGAGCCACAAGTAGGATCATCCTCACTGAAAGAAAAATATAGTTACTTTTAAACCAACCATAATTTTATAGTATTTCTAACGATAATTATGGTTAACATAACGATGCATATAGTTAAGTTAATCATATTTATTGTTAGAAAAACTATAAAATTACGGTTGGGTCCGAAAGTATAAACTATATTTTTCTCTCAGTGCTCCGATGCAGACAGAGGCTGTAGTCGATTTGATGCTACAAATGCTTCGAAGCATTTTTCTTCTCCTTTTATCTTTATTTAAAGAAAGTAGAAGAAAACTGCTTCGGAGCATTAGTAGCGTCAAGTCGACCGCAGCCAGAGGATAAAAAATTTAAAAGAGAAAAGTCGTGACTGTTTCGCTCGCACGACAGATGAATCCGCCGAATGACAGACGGCTCTCTCGTACTCACGATCACGCTCCAGCCGTCAGGCGTGCGTAGACGTGCGTGTTTGGCGATCCTCGGCGTCCAGTTTCGCAGCGACCGACTGTGTCCGTTGTACCGGCCGCACGATAGTCCGCGCGACGAACGGCGCGAAGCACTGCCGTTGCGCGACAATGCCGAGAGCGTCGTGCGCGCGCGAATTGTTTTTCGCCGGATGAACTCGCGTAGCTCCGGCTGTGTTTTATCCGCGAGCTTGCGTGCTGACGAGGAATCGGCCGGGACTGCCGCGCGTACGCCTGTTGGAGATACAACACGGCATTGTTGGCGAACGTAAACACCGGGTGACAATGGCACGGAGAGGGGCACCGATTAAAAAACACCGATCCGCCGCTTTTATGAACCGAGGAAAGAATCATTGGATCATCTCGCTTGCATTTAATATACTCGTTATATTCTGCGACGAGCGCATACGTAATAACTTGGCGACGTAATCCGCGCGATTGTCATGTAATCGAAATCTGCGATGACAAGGCTTCCTTTCATCAACTTGCGAAACTAAAACTCGTCTATTTTATTTATACAGACACTGATTTTCTTAAATTAAAAAGCTCATATATTTATATATTTTTTATACACATATATGTATATATAAGTATAGAAAAATGTTGATTTTATTTATATTTTATATCAATTATTTTATTAATATTATAATTATAATTATTTATTATTATTTTATTAATATTAATAATTATATTTATTAATACTATGTTATTATATTATAT